>JAZHYW010064583.1:0-15494 GCA_037355805.1 Ixodes ricinus
CACGGAACTGCTCAATTTTTTTATCCTGTGTTTTAAGCATTGCCTAATTTTAATGCGAAACATTCTTTGGCTAGGCATTTGGCATTTCGTGACACCCATATAAGAGCTTGGCCGCGAGGCTCGGCACCGGTCGGTTGACAGTTGGGAGAGGGGGAGTGAGGTGCTAGTTGCCTACCCCTCTGGTCATATGACCAGAGGGGTAGGCGAGGAGGAGCTCAGCTCATTGTTGTTTCCTGAAACTGAGAAACCATATTTTTCAGAAAAAGGTGACACCTGATATTATGATTTTGAATTTGCATTTTATGAGAAACACAATCAGTGCTCACAATCAGTCTCGGCCTTCCTGGCACGTGCCGCCACTTCACCCGCCAACCGCTGTCTGCACTCGCTAGCTTTTTTTTCGAAGTGCCACCTCGCCATCCTTTCATCCCTGTCCTTTTTTGCAACGACACGTGCAAGAATAGGGGACACACGCATTAACTCTCTCCTAGCTCTTGATGACACGTGTATTGCACGACTGTGACATAGACTAGGGCGAGTGGCCAATGGAGTGCGTAGAAAGCAGCAGCTGCAAATGTGGAAAGGGCAGCTCTACCCTTTCCACTTCTGCTGCCTTCTCCGCTCCCTTAGGGCAACTCTTTCTCCTCTGCCTGTGTGTTCCCTCCCCCTCCGATGCTGCACCAGAAAGGCACGCAAAATCCGAGTTTTATTTTAATGCAATTTCGCATTAATAAAATGTACGCAAATCTGAATGGGCAGACTTTGCCAACGATGCCGCATGCTTTTTTAAAGCGATAGTTTTACGGGCGACACTTTGCAGAGATTTCGGCTTCGTCTCCTGTCGTAGCCGCATACCCGAAAAAAAGGGAAAAACCCTTCTTCTCTCCCCTCTTGCCGCGAGGAGAGGGAAGTTGGAACGTCCCGTCGGCCATGCCTCGCGAGGAATGCAAAGAGGCCAGCCCAGGCGTCCCGCCAATATTTGCGCGTCTGAGGGAGAATGTTCATGTCGTCTGCTTGAGACGAGTTATTTTTAGGGATGGGGGCAAATATTCAGTTATTATGAATAGCCCATTGAATTCTGTTCTGTATGGCATTTGCTTCGAAACGAATTTAAGTATTCAACAATATAGAATTATTCTACCTTTCCGAATACTCTGGTTTGGATTTCCGGCCAGGTGGCACAAGCTTCCGAACATTTTGACCATTTTGTGCCCCCGAACTCAGTACACTTGAAAAAGAACAATTACAGTACTTCTAATACCAAATAAGGGCGAATATAAAACTATAGTTTAAACATATGTTGTGGCAGGCACGTAGCCAGGATTTTGTTTTGGGGAGGGGGGGGGTGGGAGGGGGAGAGGGAAGGAGCAGGGAAGGGAGGAGGGGGAGGCCGGCCCACCCATGACAAAATGCTCTATGAGGCGGAGGGGGTAGAGAAGAGGGGTGGGGGCGAAATCCATGCCCCCTCCCCCTTCCCCCTCCTGGATACGTGCCTGTCTTGCGGTATTTTTTGCTTGTATACTACTCGAACTGGATTCAAAATTATTTGGCCAAAATCACTGTTTGCTTCGAATTTGATTTGGACCCAAAATTATCTATTCGCCCATGCCTAGTTATTTTGATACATTCCTCGCATTATGCGAAATCCCACTTTGGCAGCATCCAGTTGCTATGCATAAGGTTGGCTGGTTTTAAAAACTTCCACCATACTCACCCTTTTACTTCACGGATCACTGGTGGCAGTCGTCAGTGGCATCCTCAACGCCCACCATGACAGCTATGAGAATTAACCACGTCGCACCTCCGTCCTTGGGTATGTGACAACCCCGTTCCACGCGCATTACGTGACAGCTATCGCTTCGTTTCTTCGCACACTGTAAGCAAAAATACTACTTTTTAATGCGAATAGCATTCTTTGGATACTTCACGCACTTTTCGTCTATCTATGTATCTATCTATCTGGCTATCTAACCTCTTACGCCGCGGGTCGATAAATAAATAAAAAGACCGGCGCCGGCTGGGATTCGAACCGTTGACCCTTTGATCAGCAGGCAGACGCGCTAACCACAGAGCTATGAAGGCAGTCATTCAACGCACTCTAAACGGTTGTTTATATCTTAACATGGAGCGCTTACAGCGCTGTCACAGCTGCTGGCGCGCGCAGTGCCATGCACGAGGCTCATTCCTCTCGTGAGGCTGAGCACGGCCGCAGCTCACCCTCTCCCGCGCTCGGGAGAGGGTGATGCAGCGGCCGTGCTCAGCCTCACGAGAGCGGAATGAGCCCTCGTGCATGGAACGCGCGCGCACCGGTAGCTGTGACAGCGCTGTAAAGCGCGTCCTATGGTAAAGATATAAACAACCGTTTAGAGTACCGTTGGTTGAGACTAGCTGAGACGCCAGAAAGTCTGGTCGGTACCATTTTGAGTGTTTATGCGTATGGCGCGTGCTTTGCTCGCCTTCCTCAAGTGACACAAACGCACGTGCTGGGCTGCGGAGATCGATGCGCAGGGCTGTGAAAGTGTCAACAAATTTAGAATCGCCTCAAGAGTGGGCTGGCGTATCTAGAGTGTGCCGGCCACCTGACGAACGCGCATAACTCCGCACCGTTTGATGCTATTCGCATTAACGTAGATAATCATTCCCAAAGGATGGGTTCTGCTGATTTTTATCTTTCAATTGCCTAATTGTATATTTGAGAGCTTTTAGCAAAGCTTATTTCTCGCATCACCTCATTACATCTTGTCCCCCTAGGAACCTGCGAAGCTCTGCACGATGCGGGGATTTTGAGAGTTTATTTTGGCCGGAGTGTAGGGTGTGAGTAAAAGTGGACGAGCAGGAAGTACGAGCAAGATGGTCAGTCGGTGGGCTCCTTCTGTTGCAGACGAAGAGTGGTTGTGGCCACCACTGGATCGAGACGATGCTGGGTGACACTGCGGTGGCCGTCCACCCCAAGGACCCCGGTACACCCACCTGCACGGCAAGTACGTGATCCACCCCTTCTGTGACCGGAAGATCCCGACATGTGTGCGATTCGACTTCGTCGACATGGAGTTTGGCACAGGTGAGGGCCGGAGACATCGGACAGTATTACTATTGATTCTAGTGCAGAATTTGCCATTTATGCGGACGATGCTAGTATGATTATTTATAATACGAACGGTGAACATCTTATTAACAAAACAAACAGTGTCCATTCAAAGTTAAAAATTTGGTGTGAAAAAAACTTGCTGCATATAAATGCTACAAAGAGCGAGGCTGTAATATTTCAATTACATTCAAGAACTCAACTGAACTTGTCCGTTCCCTTAAATTAGGGTCCCGACATTATTCACTTTGTTGATCATATAAAACCTCTCAGTGTATTTTTTTTCTTTTAACGTGTCTTGGAGCAAGCGTATCACACACATCCGTGGTAAGCTTTAAGATATATAGGTAGTAGGCATAATGAATAAATACGAATATAATTTACTTGCAAATATAAAACTCCAAATTTATAAACGTTGTATCTATAGTCGGTGACAGGTCAAGAACGAAGTGGAAGCTCCTCCCCACCTCTTTCCACATCAATAGAGCGAAGGCTGGAGAGGAGGCGACCTCCACTCCACCGTTCGCTCCGCTGATGTGGAAAGGGGTGGGAGGAGCTTCCACTTCGTTCTTGACCTGTCACCGACTATAGAGTACCGTCCAACGGCACTCTTGCAGAGCGTTCAAGTGCCGTCCGACGGTACTCTAATCACGCGTTCAAGTGTTGTCCGAAAGTCTCGTATAAAACGAGGTCTAAAAACTAGTTTTTTGAAGCTGCAGTGTAGCTTAGTGGTAAGACGTCTGCCTCATGAGCAAGCGATGCTGAATTCAATGCCCAGTGCAAGGTTACTTTTTTTTTTTATTCAACGTTTTGTTTTGTCGACGCATTTGGTGATATTTAAATTTCTTTTTTACGATTAACACTGGAAAAACCGAATGTTGTCGACGAAATTTCGCTGAACAAAAGGGTATGGGACTTCGTTTCCGGTGGTGCATGGGGAACAGCGGGGCTTGGTTTGCCGGCTGGATGCCGCGAAGAGGCGTGTACGACGGGGCCAAATGGGTTAATAGTTTTGTAATTAGCAGCCGCATACTGTCGCAGCGAAGCGGCGTGAACGCAGGTGGGGCGTGTGTTAACGAGCTCCCCAGTGATACACGCGCCGTCCAACTCTCTTTCGGACGGCGCTTGTAGGCACAAGTGGAGTGCCGTCGGACGGCACTGTAGACACAGCCATTTATAAATCATCTTTTCTATCCCAGCTCATGTTACGCACATCTAGTGTGGGCATCAACTGGTTTAAAAGAGTTAAATATAGTTGGAGGGTTACAAAATAAAAAAATCAGCAGAACCCATTCTTTGGGAATGATTATCTACGTTAATGCGAATAGCATCAAACGGTGCGGAGTTATGCGCGTTCGTCAGGTGGCCGGCACACTCTAGATACGCCAGCCCACTCTTGAGGCGATTCTAAATTTGTTGACACTTTCACAGCCCTGCGCACGATCTCCGCAGCCCAGCACGTGCGTTTGTGTCACTTAGGAAGGCGAGCAAAGCACGCGCCATACGCACAAACACTCAAAATGGTACCGACCAGACTTTCTGGCGTCTCAGCTAGTCTCAACCAACGGTACTCTAAACGGTTGTTTATATCTTTACCATAGGACGCGCTTACAGCTCTGTCACAGCTACCGGTGCGCGCGCGTTCCATGCACGAGGGCTCATTCCGCTCTCGTGAGGCTGAGCTAGAGGTCTCCCGAGCGCGGGAGAGGGTGAGCTAGAGGGAGAGGGTGAGCGCGGGAGAGGGTGAGCTAGCCCTCGTGCATGGAACGCGCGCGCACCGGTAGCTGTGCCAGCGCTGCAAAGCGCGTCCTATGGTAAAGATATAAACAAATGTTTAGAGTGCGGTGAATGACTGCCTTCATAGCTCTGTGGTTAGCGCGTCTGCCTGCTGATCAAAGGGTCAACGGTTCGAATCCCGCCGGCGCCGGTCTTTTTTATTTATTTATCGACCCGCGGCGTAAGAGGTTAGATAGCCAGATAGATAGATAGAGAGATAGATAGATAGATAGATAGATACATAGACGAAAAGTGCGTGAAGTATCCAAAGAATGCTATTCGCATTAAAAGCTATCCGAGCAGTAGCTAATGTTCCTGCAATTTCCCCAACATTACCTTTATTTCATATGTATTCAACAACCGATGTATACAAATTTTATTCTTAACAATTAATATTAACGTACAGTAATCCCTCGTTATAATGAAGTTAACGGGGCGGCAAAACAATTCGATAGAAGCGGTAATTCAACAAAAGCGAGAGAGCCAAAAAAGAGCGACAGCAGCTTTGAAGGTGGACGGGAATGCTGCGGAACAGTCTTACCGCATATTGAATCAAACAAGCCTTGGTTATGAAAACTCGCAGCAGCTTTTAAAAAAGTGAACGAGTGGAGTTTGCCACTAATTTAATCCTGGCATCGGTTCTCCTCGAACTGCTCCAGACATTGCAAGAACACTGTCACCGCCTCTACACTCCAGTTAGTTTCAAAGCAGCCGTAGGACGTTTCGTGTCTCGGCAGTCGTCGGTGTTTCTCGAGGTCGACGTCGCTTCATGTTTACCCTGGCCGCACGCAAGGCCTACAGCATCCGTGACAGGAGCAACAAGGGGAATGTCCGCATCGACAAGCGCGAGCAAATCAAAGTTATCCTCGGTGGCTTCGCCAACATGCTTGCACACACTTCTGTAGAGATTGTTGCAGCTCCGTAAATCGTGCACCGGCTCGGCAAGCATGCTTGCGAGAGAAAATCTTATGTGCAATTGGCAATTTTCCATTTTTGGGTCGCGAGCACACTTTCTCTTGCATGAGAAATTCCTCGAACCCGTCCAGTAGGCCTTGCTCATTCTGCAAAATGGCAGTCCGCGTCGAACAGCTGATGCCGGAATGTTGAATTCTTTGGCGATTTCGAACTTGGGACTGCCACTTTTCTCAACCTCGCAGATCTAAGCGACTTTCGGTAAACACTCCCACTCTTCCATATGACGCACGTGTATGCATCAGGTGCGCGCATCGGGGGCTCTCGGAGGGATGATCTCCTCCGGCCTCCATCGGCTCTACCGCTCGCTTGACCCAATTCCGACAGGAGTCGGGCAGTGTCGGCCGCGGGTGCCGTGAGTAGTGTTGGAACGTGGACGCCGCTCCCTGCCCGCGTCGGCGCATCAGCATCGGAAGCGATGCTGTGCGCACTCCTTCGTCACCCATTTGCTTCGTTTTCTTGTTTGCCATTTCCCAGTTTGCCGTTTGCCTCGGGGGAGAAGGGGAAAGGAACGCAAGGGTCTCCGTGTGCCTCTATGTAGGCTTGCATGCTTTCGGCAGCTCAGCCTTTGTAATAAGCGTCGTCGGCCGCCGATACACTTGGAATGATCCGGTTCAAAATGCAAGCATTTCGGTCGGGACCACATTGAAATTTGATAAAGGTGATAATTTAAAAAAAACTATTTCGTTATAATGAGGGATTACTTTATTAGCGTGTCATGAAAGTCATAAAGTATTAGCGCAAAAGACAAAGGACAAAGGAGTACAGGAGAGGAGAAGTGCTTGTCTTTGTCTTAGGTCTTTCGCGCTAATATTTTATGATGTTTAACCAACTAGGCCACCAACTTCTTTTATGCCATGAAATGTAAATATGAAACATTTCTAAAGATCGCTGACCTCCGTTTGTGTACTTCAGTACATCAAGCTCGTCAGATACATCCATGGCATATTCCCCAATTACGCACTAACTTTGGACGTCAGAGTTAAATATACACTGCCCAAACTACTAAATCACCTTGCACCCCTAGAAATTGATCTCACCTCACTATGCAAAACTGCCCTACTTAACTGTGTATAAAATCGTACGTAACCTGTATAAATTATGTGTTTCTCTTTTTTAATGCGAATAGCATTCTTTGGATACTTCACGCACTTTTCGTCTATGTATCTATCTATCTATCTATCTGGCTATCTAACCTCTTACGCCGCGGGTCGATAAATAAATAAAAAAGACCGGCGCCGGCTGGGATTCGAACCGTTGACCCTTTGATCAGCAGGCAGACGCGCTAACCACAGAGCTATGAAGGCAGTCATTCAACGCACTCTAAACGGTTGTTTATATCTTTACCATAGGACGCGCTTTACAGCGCTGTCACAGCCACCGGTGCGCGCGCGCTCCATGCACGAGGGCTCATTCCGCTCTCGTGAGGCTGAGCACGGCCGCTAGCTCACCCTCTCCCGCGCTCGGGAGAGGGTGATGTAGCGGCCGTGCTCAGCCTCACGAGAGCGGAATGAGCCCTCGTGCATGGAACACGCGCGCACTGGTAGCTGTGACAGCGCTGTAAAGCGCGTCCTATGGTAAAGATATAATCAACCGTTTAGAGTACCGTTGGTTGAGACTAGCTGAGACGCCAGAAAGTCTGGTCGGTACCATTTTGAGTGTTTGTGCATATGGCGCGTGCTTTGCTCGCCTTCCTAAGTGACACAAACGCACGTGCTGGGCTGCGGAGATCGTGCGCAGGGCTGTGAAAGTGTCAACAAATTTAGAATCGCCTCAAGAGTGGGCTGGCGTATCTAGAGTGTGCCGGCCCCTGACGAACGCGCATAACTCCGCACCGTTTGATGCTATTCGCATTAACGTAGATAATCATTCCCAAAGGATGGGTTCTGCTGATTTTTTTTAAATATTAGTATTAATGTTACTTCTTTTTAGTGTTGTGTTGTCGGTGCTTGCCTTATAGGGTTACCAAGGACTTGTAAATCTTCATAAAAGGGGCTTTCTTCCTTGGTACCGACCATCGCTCATGATGGAAATAAACAATGTTTCAACACCATATGTGGTTCATTTGGTCTGGATATTGGCCTGGTTTGGGCTTGATATGAGAGTGATTTAGACCTCATATAGGCCTTGATATATGGGCCTTAGTAAAACCTCATCATTTGTCAAGGAATCATGGGAAAAAAATCTTATAATCTGGGAAAACGTAAAAAGCCCTTGGGCGGCTGGGAGCTTGGCGGGTCTGGTGGTTTTGAACGTAAAGGCCGGTGAAACGTAAAGGCCGGGGGCGTATCAGCGAGGTTCTACTGTATAGGCCTGATCTGAGCCTGATACGGGCCCCAAAATGAGCACCCAGGGTCCCGCATGACCTACACGTTGCATCTTAATTTATCACGAGGCTCCCAGATTATCCTTTCAATTATCCTTTTGTAACATAAAACTGAGGGACAATTTTTTGTTTTTTTGTTGTAGTAGTTGTTAGTTTAAAGAAATCTGTCTGTTTCACTTGCACTGAGTCTTGTTTACTTACTTGCTTAAAGTGTCTTTTGCTCCTTGCCTCATGTTGCCCATGGTGGCTCCCTAAGACGCCCTTTCTGTGGAACCGTAGGGGCCGTGAAGATCACGCCTGCCCACGACCACAACGACTACGAGGTGGGCAAAAGGCACAAGCTTCCCTTCATCACCATGATAGATGACAACGGGAACATCTGCGCGGGATGTGGACAATTCTCGGTGGGTGCCGGCTGTTTCGTCGTTGCTTTTTGGAGGTCCACTCGATCATATAATCTCGTTGTACTGTAAATGGTTTTGTATTTTCGGGTTCCATATCCCGCTAGTTTTTCGAAATGTGGGTTTCTGAAATATTTTTTGGGGGCGCGAAATTTCGTGATTGTGATTGTTGCGCTGTGTACTTGCTACCTAAGGATGACATGGGTTTGTGTGATAAATTCTTTGTAACAATTTTAAAATCGCGGAATTTGAAAATTTTAGCTTCTGGACGCTAATCCCTGGAAGATAACTCGCCCCCTATTTTCGCCTCGATTAGCTATTCTTCTTTAAACACCAAAGGATGGCCCAGACCTACATAGTAATCGTAGTGTTTGGATCAACGGCAGTGGCGTCACGAGGGTCAGCGACACCCGGGGCGGTAGCCCGCCGCGACACCCCCCCCCCCCCCCCCCCCCGCTCTCGCGTGGCGCACCGCGACTCCCCATCCCCCCCCCCCCCCCGCTCTCGCGCTGCCCGTCGCGACTCCCCCCCCCCCCCTCGTGGCTCGCCGCGACACCCCCTGAGCCCTGCACCCGGGGCGGTCCGCCCCCGCCCCCCCCTTGTGACGCCACTGATCAACGGTAACCTCGGCGTAAATGCGTCTAGTTAGCTATGGCGGGACAAAAGAGAACATTGATGACTGGGAAGTACAGTTATCTTTGCTTCACTGCCCCTCACCGCGATAACAAGTTTGACGGAGACACATAATCTAAAAATGGTATTTTTTAAACTTTTCTCGACTGCACTTCAGAAGTTAGCCCATGCTTGTTTTCACCCAATTTGCTTTAGATTTTAGGTAGGCTATCTCTCAGAATATTACGATAGGTCATTTACAGTATCAAAGTGATACTGCAAGGCTCTGCTGTGAGCCATAACAGGAGGATGTCTTCTCGCTACGGTGTTAAGGGCTTAACTAAACTATCAAGTGTTGCGGGCATTACTAAATTGTTTGAGTCAGTCCCGGTTGTGAACTGATATTCGAAAACCTTTCCCTTTATCTCTTTCTGTAATCGATATTGCATCATAAATTCTCAATGACAGAATGGAAGAAATTAATATTTGGTTGGCCGCTGATGATTGAGTGTAAACATTATGGCATATTCATTTTTGCTCTAGTTTCTGCTGACCGGGCATTTGTTTCGATTATCAAACGTGATTCACGGATGTCATTTCTAAACTTCTTAGGAATATATCATACAGCACGTTTTTGGAGATGTTTTAGTTTCATAGTGCCATCTGGCACTTGGGGAAACCAAATGGTGCTATTTGTATTCTGGCATTGACCTTGCCAGAGTTTTATATGCCAGCATTTCTTTCTCTAAATCTTGATTTAAGAGTTTGCCTGGGAACTAGAAGCTTGCCTCTAGACTTATTATGCAACATAACTAAAATATTATTACTAGTGAATTTACTACTTACTAGTGCTTATATGCTTCGGTATTGTGCTTCTTGGCTAGCTACTTGTTTTGCTGTTTCGTACCGCCTCTTTCATACTTTTTGCCGATTTGTATGCCTTATTTCTTGTATTGTTGTTTTGTTTTTTGTACGGGTTCTTGAGTTTGTACCCTGCCCATCGTACTTGGACTATGTGTGGTCTGTAGTATTTAATAAATAAAAATAAAAAATAAAATAAAAAAACAGCCATTATGGCCAAATTATGACTAGATTAAGTCAAAAGACCTTTCTTTGGATGGGCCATTTCCGTTCGTGCCCACTTGTAACGAAGTCGGTTACAATGAAACGGCGGCTACAGTGGAGCGATCACGACTTCCCAATCCTCTTTGCATTTTTTCAATGTATTTCTGTCTGTTTTTAGCAAAGGAAATTGAGCAGCTCTCGCAGATAAAACAAAAAGAAATTTTGTGATTATTTAAAAAATAATAGAATTCGGAAAGGCTATCAAGTTGCAGAGAGTCGCACTTTGCTGCCGCCGCAAAGCAGGCACTTCGAACGGGCAGCATATGATGCTGCAAATGCCACCGGCGGCTGCCTCTGCGTCGTCGTCTGCTCCCGGCTTCTTAACTGGGAGGCGGCTTTTCAGCGCCGCACACGGCATTCTGATAGGGGTGTTCGGAGCGCTAGCGAAAATGTACCGACGTAGAGAGCTTAGATTTAAAAGAAAGAGAAACTCCGCTCACGGCGAGCATTTTCAATTTAAGGGCAGACGCTTCCTGGGCAGATTGGCACAAGTGCGCATGCATTGGGTTGTTATGTGACAAGGAATCCGGGCAGAGAGGCAGAGACGTTTGCAGACGATGAATGCTTTTGACTACTTGCAGCTTGTTATGCAAATACGGCCCACAAACCAAGTGACCCTGATTGAGCAGTTGCCCCCTCTCTTACATGTAGGCTCTCTATACCGACAAGATGCACACTTGGTGTTGTAACGCACTCATACCGGATATCCGGTTAATCCGGAGGAAAACAAACTGCTCTCGATACCGGTTATCCGGTTATTTGGATCCTTTACGAGTACAGTTGAGCCTCGATCTAACGAACCCCGATCTAACGAAAATCACGATTTAACGAAATTTTTTTATTTCTCCCTATTTTGCATTTATTGAAGACAGTGCATTTTATCTCTCGATTTAGCGAGGCACTTTTGCGCCAAAGTTTCGATTTAACGAAGTCCTTGGAAATCGCATTTGCACACATCAGCGGCTTCCGCGAGAAAGAGAATTACCAGAAACAAACTTTATTGTCGAAAACTAACATAAAAATGTGCAGACATTATCTTTTTCACAAAATAAGAAAAGTACACACCGGTGGTGGTGGTGATGATGATGACAAGTAGCCTCTGCCTCTCGTGGGAAAAGTCCGCCATAACGTGCACCTACGCCTAACGAAGAACAAATATTGTTCCGTGCATCGAGTGTGGTCTTCCCGGAACAATGAGTGGCCTACCGCGCAAAAAGAAAAGTTCTAGCTCTTGACATCAAGGCGAAAATAATCGCCAAGTGACGAATGGAGAAAAAGAAAAGACTGTTGCCGAGAGGTACGGCATTTCTCAGAGTTCACTTTCGACAATCTTGAAATTAAAAGATAGCATCATAACCGCCGTAAGTGCCAGTGGTTCAAGTACAGCAAAAAAGAACCTGAAGACCGCTGCGTACGTCGACGTCGAAAAGGCCCTGTTTACTTGGTTCACCGACATGCGCACAGTAGTCATAACATACAAGTGTACGAGAGCTGACGAACGGTTCGCTTTATTGACTTTCTGAAAGAGTCGCGTCTGACTTTCGGTGACGTAACGTTAGCTGCCACTCGCACTGCGTGGACATAAATGAACAAGACCGATGATGGTCGTATACGTGGCACCATCTGTCGGCAGTTACAGGCGCTAGAAAGTTAAAAACGATGATGATGATAGTGACAAGTTTTGTTTTCCCACGTGGCGCCATCTGTCGGCAGTTACGAACGGTTCGCTCCGCGGTGGATATATTGGTTTCGTTTTGCTTTCCCGACTGCACGCTCTCCTACGGTGCTAGGCAGTAGGCACTGCTCCCATAACCGTACAAAATGCGGGTCGATGAACTGCATTCTTCTATTACCGCCACATTTTGTACTGGAATCTTATTTGTAAACGCTCACTTGCTAGATGTGAGGCAATTGGGGAGTTTTGGGAGCCTAGTAGACCACTGGTAATCCTAAAAACCAAAACCTCGGTCTAACGAAACTCGCGATTTAACGAAATTTTCGGCTCAAAAGACGAGTTCGTTAGATCGAGGTTCAACTGTATCCGGTTTGTAGAACCAGATGGCCGTATGTTTGAATACAAACATACGGCCTCAAACCGGATATTCATATTCACCATCATACTCACCACCTCATGCAGAATCCACTACCTGTGCGCACTAAGGGAGAGGAGCTTGAGAGTATGGAAGGCTCTGGAAGATTGCCAAGTTTATCAGCCCGATTAGCAGTAGTATCGCTTCATCCTAGGAACAACTATGAAGTGTGCAGATGGTACACATTAAACTATCTGATGAAGAGCTCTGTGAACGTAGACGTCTGGATACTCAGAGAATCACTAAACCATTGTGATGCTAAAACGTTTCACGTGTGCAACACAATTGCCAAAGCGTGAGACAAAAGTACAAACGGTGGCCGATTGTCCACCTTCTCTTGCAGGGCATGAGGCGGTTTGATGCCCGCAAGGCTGTGCTCGAGTCCCTGAAGGAGAGGGGCCTGTACAGGGACACCAAGGACAACCCCATGGTAGTGCCCATCTGCAGGTGAGCCATACTGGAATGTTGAGGTGAAGGCAAACTTGGATTACTTACTGCAGCGGTTCTCAAAATTCTGGCTGTCACGGACCCCCTGACCCACTCAGAGGTTGTTTAGTGCCCTTAAATTTAATAATGTAAAAAGGTAATTACTTAGAAATAATTAATGACTTAATTATTCCAAACTTTATTAGTTTTCCTAAATGGCCCCCGGGCAGGGACCCAAAAGACATCAACCTTTCTTTTCGTGTAATGCATAGTTTTCGCAAAATTGAATTTCCCGGAGTTTCGTGAAACGCCCTGAATGGTGATGCTGGCCTGCATGCCCAAATAGCATGCGACTGAATTCGCCTATTTAGTCCCAGGGTAGTCGACGAGCCACTCCGTTTTACTACATCATTGCTGGGGCTAAGCCGTGGCTTTTAAATAAATTTTACCTTCAAAATATTTGCCCGTTGAAGGACCATGTCACTCGAGGAACATTCACTAGGAGGAATTATGGTACAGACAAAAAGAGAAGCAACTGATTCTCGTCTTCCTCACAAACCCTTCCTTTCTGCCTAGCCGTTCCAAAGACATTGTGGAGCCACTGCCCAAAGTGCAGTGGTTCATCGACTGCAACAACATGGCTGCCCGAGCCGTGAAGGTGAGCTAATTCGTGCGGTGCTCTCGGTTGGGACGTTTCGAGCCGACTCGTAAAATCTTGCTTTGAAATTCCAGGATGTGAAGGAGGGCAACCTGAAGCTTATACCCGAACAGCACGTCAAGATTTGGAACTACTTCCTGGAGAACATTCGGTCAGTTCGGTCCTCGAGTCACCGATGGGTGGCGGCTTTTGTTTCACTATAGTCTGTTGTAGGTTGAGAAATTTAGTACAACAAGCTCCTTCCAATAAAGACATCCACTCCTTCCAGTTTAACGGAGCGAACGTTGGAGCCTCTCCTCATCTCCAGCATTCGCTCTGCCAAAATGGAAAGAGGGGAAGGCTTTGTAGGAGGAGTTTGCCCCGCCCTCTCTTAACCTGTCACCAACTGCAATCGCTCGCGAATTTCGACATGCGGTACGAAGCACGATCAGTGTTGAGGCTTGATTTGAGGCTCCTCGTTTGTGTTGTGTTTTTGACTGGCTCAGTCTTGCTTGTTGGCATGCGTATTTGTGTCACCTTTTAACGCAGAGTGTGCTAGTATACAACTGGCTCCTAGCTGTGTTCCATTTTGCACTCCCGCGATGCAAGAGTGTTGTGCGAATGCCGCGTCGGCGCTGGGCTGGAACTCACGTCCTTGCGATGGAACGGGAGTCCCGGGCGAACTCAGACTCGGCATTCGCGATAGGGCCGAGTCAAAGCTGGGTGTACGACTGCGGGAGACGCAAACTAAGTTTGCCAGCCCCGCAGCAGGCTAGCTCTGGCAGGACTTCCTTTCAAAGATGCTGCAAACGGCGCCGTTCACGCCGTGAGGCACGAAACGAATGCCAAGTTAATCTGTGGAACATTTCCGCGAAGTGACAGTCAATATACCTAAAGTGCTGCCTTTACTTATGCTTCCTTTCCTCTCCAGAGGACATAGAGGGATTTTCTGTCGTCTCAGTTTGTTCTGACGCCGTGCTGTGTCCGTTCCAGGGATTGGTGCATCTCTCGGCAGCTTTGGTGGGGTCACAGGATTCCCGCTTACTTCGTGGAAGTCGAGGGACAGCAGGCTCCCCCGGAGCGGTGAGGCGGGGCTCCGACGTCTGAAACCTTTGGATCTAGTTGTGGGTTTGGAGTGGGGAGCGGATCTTGCGTGTGTTGTCGAAGCTCTTCCAGGTTCCTAAACAGAGACAAAACTGCCTGTGTAGGTTGCCATCTGTTTTGTGAAATTGCCACGAGGATCATACATATAAAGGTTATTCTACTTTGCAGCCCATCTGTTGAAGATTGTTACGACGATCCAAATAAGTTACGGCATAAGTGGGGTTCTGTGTTTTCTCCTTACGTACTGATAGACCCCGAAAAGTAACCCTCGATTCAGTTTAATGAAAATTGGAGACAACCGAAAAAGGCTGCTTAAAAGCTGTCTTTGTATAAGAAAAACCTAAGCTCAATAAGAAAAAACCTGCTTCATCTACTTTTTTTTTAAATTTTCGCCACATACATGCTATTGTATTTACTTGCAGAATGAACACACTTTTTTTCCCGGAAAATCGAGGCAAAGTTGGGGGGTGCGTTCATTACGCAAGGTAAAATTTGTGCGTCCTTATTTACTGGCACAATGAAGGGACCTTTTATCCCTGAAAAATCAACCTAACTTCTTATCTCTTTGCGCGCGGCGCGGCGACCCCAAAACCAAACTGCGATGCGCAAAAAAAAAAAAAGCTCCTCTTAATGTATTTTTTTTCTTGCTTCCGTGTTTTTTTGTTTTTTTCCCCCGCCTTTCGCAAGTTGTTTTGTTTGCCCACCCTGCCCATGCATTCGCGACCTCGCCGCACCGGGATAGAAAAGTGCGTTCATTTCGAGGGCTCCTCGCTTCTCTTTCCAAACTGCGAGGAGGAGGCGAGGGCAGGATCTTCCTTATGTGCGCTTTGCTTAGGCGAGCGCTTCTCCGCTTTTCTTTCTTATCTCCTTGCGCGCGGCGCGCAACCCTAAAACCAAACTGCGTTGTGCAAAAAAAAAAAAAACTTTTTTTTTTTTAATT
>JAZHYW010064584.1:0-15701 GCA_037355805.1 Ixodes ricinus
TTTTTACAGCGGAGCTGTTAAGGGCTAGGTTCCCCAGGATCGTGTCCTTGGTACCAAACAAATGTCGACACAAAACTCTGGACAGCTACGCGCCATCTATGAGCGACGGCGGCAACCAGACAACCGGCTTGCCGGCCTCGCTCATAGATGGCGGCAACTACTTTCCAGCCTTTCCACTCTGGTTTTCCCCAGAGTGGAAAGCCTAATTTCCCTAGGCGTCGTCCTAGATGTCGTCCTCGAGGTCATCCTAGAAGTCGTCCGTGAGGTCGTCCTAGACGTCGTCCTTGAGGTCGTCCTTGAGGTTGTCACGAGAGGTAGTCGCCCAGGTCGTCCTAGAAGTCGTCGCTGAAGTCGTCCTTGAAGTCGTCCTAGACGTCGTCCTTGAGGTCGTCCTAGAGTGTCGTCCTTGAGGTGGGCTCTAGACGTCGTCCCTAAGGTCGTCCTCGAGGTCGTTCTTAAAAGTTTTCCTTGAGGTCGTCCTAGACGTCGTCCTCTGGGCGTCGTCTTAGTCGTCCAAGAAGTCGTCCTTGAGGTCGTCCGAGTTGTCAGCCCTCGAGGTCGTCCCACCATAGTACAGCTTCGCTGGTCTTCCTTCTTCGCTTAGAGTGGAAAGGCTAAAGATTTTATCCTGTGTTTCAAGCATTGCATAATTTTATTGAGAAACATTCTTTGGCTAGGCATTCGGCATTTCGTGACGCCCATATAAGAAAGCTTGGCCGCGAGGGCTGGACACAGTCAGTTGACAGGGGGACTGACGGGCCACTGGCAAGAACTGACGGGGCACTGACACACTCTTCCCCCAAGCGCGCTATCGCGTCTGCCTCTATAATCTCCCTGGTCAGGGCATTGGCACTTCTTGACGGTACATTTCTTAAATTCCACATCACAGCTACTGCCTCGACAATGAATGCCCGAGGCGGGTGGACATCACTGTGGTCTTCTTCACCCCAGATAGGTTGTCTAAAGCCTGCAAAAATGTCAATCAGCCTACCAGGAGACCTCTGGAGTGTACAAGGAAGCATCAAAATCGGTTTGTTCATCGTACAGAGAAAGTTGTTTGTTTCCATTCCCAGCCTATCTTGTGGTAAAAAATACATAGGCCAGACGGGCAGATGCCTCAATGATAGGTTAAGAGAGGCACTGTTTGTCCATGCAAGCAGGGTAGTATCGGGAAGCACTTGGGCATGCATTGCTCGGGAACTGTAGTTTGTGATCCGGAATTTAAAAAAATGTACTGTCGTTGGGAAGAGAGTGCCAATGCCCTGACCCAGGGAGATGACAGTAGAGAGCAGAAGCGATAGCGTGCGGGGAAAGTGTGTCAGCACCCCGTCCAGTTCTTTTGTCGGCATTAAGGAATTAGATTTTCTTTCACGATGACAGCATGCGACGATGATTGTGCGGGTTCCAGTGGGGTGTTGTGTGTTTCTTTGCGTGTTTCCCTTTGTTTGATCGTGTATAGAGGCTGCGCTTATGACGTTAAATCTTCAGTTGTAAGTTCAGCGGATTTGTTTTGTCTCCTTTCTTTTGTCCCGTCTGTTTCGCTGTACGTTTTAAATAATCATTCCGTTTCATTCACATACACTGTAAGCAAAAAGTGCGAGCTTTTTTATTTTTTTCAATTGCCTAGTGTATATTGAGAGCCTATGTGTATATTGAGAAGTAAAACTTACTTCTCGCATCACCTCATTCACATCCTTGTCCCTCAAGGAGGCTGCAAGCTCTGCAACATGCAAGGGATTTTGTAAGATTTATTTCTGCCCGGAGTACTATAGGGTATGAGTACGCCTCGTCCAATCCTGGGACCCCGGGCATACAACGCTTGTGACTAACGTTGAAGCTGTTCAAAATCGTGGAGTACGTTTTATCTATTCTAACTATCATCGCACCGCTAGTGTATCATCTATGAAAACCTTATTGTCCCTGCCTCTTCTTTCCTTACGGCAAAAAATATCTCGTCTATGCTTTTTCTACAAAATTTATCACTTCAACGCTTCACTAAAAGATAAGTTATTCCTTAACCCCGCATACATCTCTTCACGCATTGATCATCGTTTCAAGGTTGGCATTCCTCACTGTGAGACATCAGCATACGACGACTCCTTCATACCAAGAACGTCTTCTGAGTGGAACCACCTTCAAGCATCTTTAGCAGCTATCCCATCACTTGATTTATTTAAAGAAGCGTTTACTAATCACTTTGGTTAATATTTTGTCGAATTGGTTGTGTTTTAATCACTGCCTTCCCCGTTTGTATTTTCTTTTGAGTGAATTCTTATATGCCCCCGCCCCCTCTATGGGCCCTGAGGGGTATTGAAATAAATAAATAAATAAATAAATAAAGAAGTGACGAGCGGGAGGGGCGAGGCAAGATGGTCAGTCAGTGGGCTCCTTCTGGCGCAGCCCGAGGAGTTGGTTGTGGCCACCACTCGAATCGAGACGATGCTGGGTGACACTGCGGTGGCCGTCCACCCCAAGGACCCCCGCTACACCCCACCTGCACGGCAAGTACGTGATCACAGCCTTCTGCGACCGGAAGATCCGGCCCATTGTGTGCGGCGACCTCGCTCGATTCATGGAGTTTGGCACGGGTGAGGGCCAGAGACATCTGGGCAGTATTACTATTGATTCTGGTGTAGAATGCAGCTGTTGTCTGCGGACGATGCGAGTATGATTATTTATGATACGAACGAGTGAGCATCTTGATTAGCAAAACAAACAGTGTCCATTCAAGAATTAAAACTTTGGTGTAAAAAAAAAGACTTGCTGCTATATAAATGCTAGAAAAAGCGAAGGCTGTAATATTTCAATTACATTCAAGAACTCAACTGAACTTAGTCCCCCGTTCCCTTAAATTAGGGTCCCGACATTATTCACTTTGTTGATCATATAAAATCTCTCAGTGTATTTTTTTCTTTTTGATGTGTCTTGGAGCAAGCATATCACACATCATCAGGGTAAGCCTTAGAAAATAGTAGGCATGATGAATAAATACGGAAATATTTTACTGGCAAATATAAAACTCCAAATTTATAAATCATCTTTTCTATCCCAGCTCATGTTACGTACGTCTAGTGTGGGCATCAACTGGTTTAGAAGAGTTAAATATAGTCGGAGGGTTACAAAAAAAAAAGCTATTCGAGCAGTAGCTAATGTTTCTGCAATTTCCCCAACATTACCTTTATTTCATATGTATTCAACAACTGATGTATACGAATTTTATTCCCAACAATATAATATTAACGCACAGTAATCCCTCGTTATAATGAAGTATAATGAAGTTAACGGGGCGGCAAAACAATTCGATATAAGCGGTAATTCAATAAAAGTGAGAGAGCCAAAAAAGAAGCGACAGCAGCTTTAGAAGGTGGACGGGAATGCTGCGGAACAGTCTTACTGCATATTGAATCAAACAAGCCTTGGTTATGAAAAACTCGCAGCAGCTTTTAAAAAAGTGAACAAGTGGAGTTTGCCAATAATTTAATCCTGGCATCGGTTCTCCTCGAACTGCTCCAGACATTGCAAGAACACTGTCACCGCCTCTGCACTCCAGTTTGTTTCAAAGCAGCCGTAGAATGTTCTGCATCTCCACAGTCGTCGGCGTTTCTCGAGGTCGACGTCGCTTCATGTTTACCCTGGCCGCACGCAAGGCCTACAGCATCCGTGGACAGGAGCAACAAGGGGAATGTCCGCATCGACAAGCGCGAGCGAATCAAAGTTTATCCTCGGTGTCTTCGCCAACATGCTTGCACACACTTCTGTAGAGATTGTTGCAGCTCTGTAAATCGTGCACCGGCTCGGCAAGCATGCTCGCGAGAGAAAATCTGATGTGCAATTGGCAATCTTCCATCTTTTGGAGACACTTGCAGTGCATTCCGCTTTGTCATGAGCACACTTTCTGCATGAGAAATTCCTCGAACTCCGTCCAGTATGCCTTGCTCATTCTGCAAAATGGCGGACCGCGTCGAACAGCTGATGCCGGAATGTTGAATTCTTTGGCGATTTCGAACTTGGGACAGCCACTTTTCTCAACCTCGCAGATCTAAGCGACTTTCGGTAAACACTCCCACTCTTCCATATGACGCACGTGTATGCATCAGGCGCGCGCATCGGGGGCTCTCGGAGGGATGATCTCCTCCGGCCTCCATCGGCTCTATCGCTCCCTTGACCCAATTCCGACAGGAGTCGGGCAGCGTCGGCCGCGGGTGCCGTGAGTAGTGTTGGAACGTGGACGCCGCTCCCTGCCCGCGTCGGCGCATCAGCATCGGAAGCGATGCTCTGCGCACTCCTTCGTCACCCATTTGCTCCGTTTTCTTGTTTGCCATTTCCCAGTTTGCCGTTTGCCTCGGTGGAGAAGGGGAAAGGAACGCAAGGGTCTCTGTGTGCCTCTATGTAGGCTTGCATGCTTTCGGCGGCTCAGCCTTTGTAATAAGCGTCGTCGGCCGCCGATACACTTTGAATGATCCGGTTCAATATGCAAGCATTTCGGTCGGGACCACGTTGAAACTTCGATAAAGGTGATAATTTAAAAAAACTATTTCGTTATAATGAGGGATTACTTTATGAGTGTGCCATGAAAGTCATAAAATATTAGCGCAAAAGACAAAGGACAAAGGAGGACAGGAGAGGAGAAGTGCTTGTCTTTGTCTTAGGTTTTTCGCGCTAATATTTTATGATGTTCAACCAACTAGGCCACCAACTTCTTTTGTGCCATGAAATGTAAATATGAAACATTTCTAAACATCGCTGACCTCCGTTTGTGCACTTCAGTACATCAAGCTCGTCAGATACATCCATGGCATATTCCCCAATCATGCACTAACTTTGGACGTCAGAGTTAAATATACACTGCCCAAACTACTAAATCACCTTGCACCCCTAGAAATTGATCTCACCTCACTAAACAAAACTGCTGTATTTAACTGTGTATAAAATCGTACGTAACCTGTATAAATTATGTGTTTGTCTTTTTTTTTAAATATTAAGTATTAATGTTACTTCTTTTTAGTGTCATGTTGTCGGTGCTTGCCTTAGAGGGGTACCAAGGACTCGTAAATCTTTATAAAAGGGGCTTTCTTCCTTGGTACTGACCATCGCTCACGATGGAAATAAACAATGTTTCAACACCATATGTGGTTCATTTGGTCTGGATATGGGCCTGGTTTGGGCTTGATATTAGAGTGATTTAGACCTCATACAGTAAACTTTCGTTAGTTCGACGTCGGTTAATTCGACTTTTCGTTTAATTCGATCCTGTTCAAAAGTCCCGGCGAGCGCCCATACATTTCTATGGGAGGAAAAGTTCGATAGTTCGAACTCGGGACGACTCTGCATCGGATAATTCGTCCTGAGCGAATGCTGCGCGGAGCTCACATTGCACGGCATCCATGGCAGAAAGACCCACCAACGTCCACGGTGAAACACGGGCCCTGTTGCTGCAAAGCCGAGCGTGCGCTAATATGCGCCTGCTCTCTCTGACGGACCGTATGAGCCAGCGCAACCAATCTGGCGTGGAGTAGCTAGCGGAGGAACATAGCCGCGTGATCGGTCGCGAAGACAGCGCGCGCACGATCTTAAAGTTGCGCGTCCAGAAAGCACAAATTCTCTTTCAGTTTCTTTTTTTCCCTTTTTTTTTTAGTTGTTTACGGTTAGGCCGTTCGGCGACAAAAGTCACTTTCTCGGGGCGGCGCTTTTCCTTTTTTGTGGCATCGTTTGCGGTCCATCTTGGCGCGTCGGAAAGCGCAAATTCTCTTTTCCTTTTTTTTTTTATTTTTCTTTTTTGCCGAAGGTCTGGCTGCTGGGCGCCAAAGTCAACTCGTAAAACTTTGTTAGTTTTTTTTTTTTTTTTAACGCGATTTTTTGAGGAGGCGGCGTTTAGTTACGCTGCTCTCCAGAACATGCTTTTGGACACGCGTTTTAAGCGCAGACGGCAGCAGACCATCCGTGAGTACTTTGGACAATGAAAGGAAGTTTAATTTTAACTGTTTTTCTGTCCTTTTTTTAATTCAGATCATTTGGATAATTCTACTAAATTTAAGGTCCCGTCGAGGTCGAATTAACGAAAGTTTACTGTATAGGCCTTGATATGGGCCTTAGTAAAACCTCATCGATACATTTGTCAAGGAATCATGGGAAAAAATCTTATAATCTGGGAAAACGTAAAAAAGCCCTTGGGTGGCTGGGAGCTTGGCTGGTCTGGTGGTTTTGAACGTAAAGGCCGGTGAAACATAAAGATCGGGAGTGTTTCAGCGAGGTTCTACTGTATAGGCCTGATCTGAACCTGATAGGGGCCCCAAAAATGAGCACCCAGGGTCCCGCATGACCTACACGTTGCATTTTAATTCATCACGAGGCTCCCAGATTATCCTTTTAATTATCCTTTTGTAACATAAAACCGAGGGACAATTTTTTTTTTTTTTTGTTGTACTAGTTGTTAGTTTAAAGAAATCTGTCTGTTTCACTTGCACTGAGTTTTGTTTACTTACTTGCTTAAAGTGTCTTTTGCTCCTTACCTCATGTTGTCCATGGTGGCTCCTAAGATGCCCTTTCTGTGGAACCGTAGGGGCCGTGAAGATCACCCCTGCCCACGACCACAACGACTACGAGGTGGGCAAAGGCACAAGCTTCCCCTTCATCACCATGGATAGACGACAACGGGAACATCTGCGCGGGATGCGGACAATTCTCGGTGGGTGCCGGCTGTTCCGTCGTTGCTTTTTGGAGGTTCACTCGTTTATATAATCTCATTGTACTGTAAATGGTTTTGTATTTTCGGGTTCCATATCCCGCTAGTTTTTCGAAATGTGGGTTTCTAAAATATTTTTTGGGGCGCGAAATTTTGTGCTTGTGATTGATGCACTGTGTACTTGCTACCGAAGGATGACATGTGTTTGTGTGATAAATTCTTTGTAACAATTCTTAAAATTGCGAAATTTGAAAAGTTTAGCTTTTGGGCACTAATCCCTGGAAGATAACTCGCCCCTATTTTTGCCTTGATTTGCTATCCTCTTTTAATGCGAATAGCATTCTTTGGATACTTCACGCACTTTTCGTCTATGTATCTATCTATCTATCTATCTATCTATCTGGCTATCTAACCTCTTACGCCGCGGGTCGATAAATAAATAAAAAAGACCGGCGCCGGCGGGATTCGAACCGTTGACCCTTTGATCAGCAGGCAGACGCGCTAACCACAGAGCTATGAAGGCAGTCATTCAAAGCACTCTAAAAACTTGTTTATATCTTTACCATCGCGCGCGTTCCATGCACGAGGGCTCATTCCGCTCTCGTGAGGCTTAGCACGAGAGCGGAATGAGCCCTCGTGCATGGAACGCGCGCGCACCGGTAGCTGTGACAGCGCTGTAAAGCGCGTCCTATGGTAAAGATATAAACAACCGTTTAGAGTACCGTTGGTTGAGACTAGCTGAGACGCCAGAAAGTCTGGTCGGTACCATTTTGAGTGTTTGTGCGTATGGCGCGTGCTTTGCTCGCCTTCCTAAGTGACACAAACGCACGTGCTGGGCTGCGGAGATCGTGCGCAGGGCTGTGAAAGTGTCAACAAATTTAGAATCGCCTCAAGAGTGGGCTGGCGTATCTAGAGTGTGCCGGCCACCTGACGAACGCGCATAACTCCCGCACCGTTTGATGCTATTCGCATTAACGTGGATAATCATTCCCAAAGGATGGGTTCTGCTGATTTTAAGCACCAAAGGATGGCCCAGACCTGCAGTCAGCCAATCGTAGTGTTCAGGTACGGCGGTGACCTCGGCGCAAGATGCGTCCTAGTTAGCTATGGCGGGACCAAAGAAACATTGCTGACTAGGAAGTACAGTTATCTTTAGCTTCAGTGCCCTACGCCGTGATAACAGGTTTGATGGGGGACACATAATCTAAAAAATCAGCAGAACCCATCCTTTGGGAATGATTATCTACGTTAATGCGAATAGCATCAAACGGTGCGGAGTTATGCGCGTTCGTCAGGTGGCCGGCACACTCTAGATACGCCAGCCCACTCTTGAGGCGATTCTAAATTTGTTGACACTTTCACAGCCCTGCGCACGATCTCCGCAGCCCAGCACGTGCGTTTGTGTCACTTAGGAAGGCGAGCAAAGCACGCGCCATACGCACAAACACTCAAAATGGTACCGACCAGACTTTCTGGCGTCTCAGCTAGTCTCAACCAGCGGTACTCTAAACGGTTGTTTATATCTTTACCATAGGACGCGCTTTACAGCGCTGTCACAGCTACCGGTGCGCGCGCGTTCCATGCACGAGGGCTCATTCCGCTCTCGTGAGGCTGAGCACGGCCGCTACATCACCCTCTCCCGAGCGCGGGAGAGGGTGAGCTAGCGGCCGTGCTCAGCCTCACGAGGCGGAATGAGCCCTCGTGCATGGAGCGCACGCGCACCGTGCTGACAGCGCTGTAAGCGCGTCCTATGGTAAGATATAAACAACCGTTTAAATGCGTTGAATGACTGCCTTCATAGCTCTGTGGTTAGCGCGTCTGCCTGCTGATCAAAGGGTCAACGGTTCGAATCCCAGCCGGCGCCGGTCTTTTAATGCGAATAGCATTCTTTGGATACTTCGCACTTTTCGTCTATGTATCTATCTATCTATCTATCTATCTATATATCTATCTATCTGGCTATCTAACCTCTTACGCCGCGGGTCGATAAATAAATAAAAAAGACCGGCGCCGGCACGGGTTCGAACCGTTGACCCTTTGATCAGCAGGCAGACGCGCTAACCACAGAGCTATGAAGGCAGTCATTCAACGCACTCCTAAACATTTGTTTATATCTTTACCATAGGACGCGCTTTGCAGCGCTGTCACAG
Organism: Ixodes ricinus; assembly: GCA_037355805.1. NCBI lineage: Eukaryota > Metazoa > Arthropoda > Arachnida > Ixodida > Ixodidae > Ixodes > Ixodes ricinus. Next base: position 8,833 of record JAZHYW010064584.1, read on the forward strand.
CTACTGGTGCGCGTTCCATGCACGAGGGCTCATTCCGCTCTCGTGAGGCTTAGCACTCGCCCCTAGCTCACCCTCTCCCGCGCTCGGGAGAGGGTGATCTACGACGTGCTCAGCCTCACGAGGCGGAATGAGCCCTCGTGCATGGAAACGCGCGCACCGGTAGCTGTGACAGCGCTGTAAGCGCGTCCTATGGTAAAGATATAAACAACCGTTTAGAGTACCGTTGGTTGAGACTAGCTGAGACGCCAGAAAGTCTGGTCGGTACCATTTTGAGTGTTTGTGCGTATGGCGCGTGCTTTGCTTGCCTTCCTAAGTGACACAAACGCACGTGCTGGGCTGCGGGAGATCGTGCGCAGGGCTGTGAAAGTGTCAACAAATTTAGAATCGCCTCAGAGTGGGCTGGCGTATCTAGAGTGTGCCGGCCACCTGACGAACGCGCATAACTCCGCACCGTTTGATGCTATTCGTATCTCTCGGGATATTATGGTAGGTCATTTATAGTATCTAAGTGATACTGCAAGGCTCTGCTGTGAGCCATAACAGGAGGTGTCTCTTCTTGCTACGGTGCTGAGCGGCTTAACTCAAACTATCATGTGTTGCGGGCATTACTGAATTGTTTGAGTTGGTCCCGGTTGTGAAGTGATATTTGAAAACCTTCCCCTTTGTCTCTTTTTTGTGATCGATATTGCATCATAAATTCTCAATGACAGAACGGAAGAAATTAATTACTTGGTTGGCCGCTGACGATTGAGTGTAAACATTATGGCAGTATATCTATTGTTGCTCTGACTTCTGGTGACCGAGAATTTGTTTCGATTATCAAACGTGATTCACGGATGTCATTTCTAAACTTCCTGAGAATATATCATACAGCACGTTTTGGAGTTTTAGTTTCATAGTGCCATCTGGCACTGGGAACAAATGGTGCTATTTGTATTCTGGCATTGACCTTGCCAGAGTTTTATATGCCAGCATTTCTTTCTCTAAATCTTGATTTAAGACTTTGCCTGGGAGCTAGAGCTTGCCTCCTAGACTTGTTATACAACATACCTAACTAAAATATTATTACCAGTGAATGTACTACTTACTAGTGCTTACGCAGCCCCGATATATTGTGCTTCTTGGCTAGCTACTTGTTTTGCTGTATCGTACCGCCTCTTTCATATTTTCTGCCGATTTGTATGCCTTATTTCTTGCTTTGTTGCTCTGTTTTTCAGTACTGGGTTCTTGAGTTTCGTGCCCTGCCCATCCTGCTTGGACCACGTGTGGTCTGCAGTATTTAATAAATAAAAAAAAATAAAAAAAAAAAAAACAGATTATTATGGCCAAATTATGACAAATTAAGTCAAAGACCTTTCTTTGGATGGGCCATTTATGTTTGTGCCCACTTATGTAGTCGGCTACAGTGGAGCGATCACGACTTCCAATCCTGTTAGCATTTTTTCAATGTATTTCTGTCTGTTTTTAGTAAAGAAAATTGAGCAGCTCTCGCAGATAAAACAAAAAGAAATTTTGTGATTATTTAAAAAAATAATAGAGGTCGGAAAGGCTATCAAGTTGCAGAGAGTCGCACTTTGCTGCCGCCGCAAGCAGGCACCCAACGAGCAGCATATGATGCTGCAAATGCCACCGGCGGCTGCCTCTGCGTCGTCGTCTGCTCTGACTTCTTACCTGGGAGCGGGTTTTCCGCCATCGCACACGGCATTCTGATAGGGGTGCTCGGAGCGCTAGCGAAAATATGACGGAGAGAGCTTAGATTTAAAGAAGAGAAAGTCCGCTCATGGCGAGCATTTTCAACTTAGAGCCACGGACGCTTCCTGGGCAGATTGGCACAAGTGCGCATGCATTGGGTTATTATGTGACAAGGAATCCGGGCGGAGAGGCAGAAACGTTTGCAGACAATGAATACTTTTGACTACTTGCAGCTCGTTAGGCAAATACGGCCCACAAACCAAGTGACCCTGATTGAACAGGTGCCCCCTCCCTTACATCTAGGCTCTCTAGCTCGACAAGACGCACACTTGGTATTGTGCGCACTTATGCATGCAAATATCCATCATACCAGATATCCGGTTAATCTGGAGGAAAACAAATCCGGTTCTCAATACCGGTTATCCGGTTATTTGGATCCTTTAATTACGAATATCCGGTTTGTAGAACCAGATGGCCGTATGTTTGAATACAAATATCTGGTTTCAAACCAGATATTCATATTCACCATCATACTCACCACCTCATGCAGAATCCACTACCTGTGCACACTAAGGGAGAGGAGCTTGAGAGTATGGAAGGCTCTGGAAGATGCCAAGTTTATCAACCCGATTAGCAGTAGTATCACTTCATCCTAGAATCAACTATGAAGTGTGCAGATGGTACACATTAAACTATCTGATGAAGAGCTCTGTGAACGTAGGCGTCTCGGTACTCGAAAGTCACTAAACCACTGTGATGCTAGAACGTTTCACGTGTGCAACACAATTGCCAAAGGGTGAGACAAAAGTACAAACGGTGGCCGACTCCACCTTCTCTTGCAGAGCATGAGGCGGTTTGATGCCGCAAGGCTGTGCTCGAGTCCCTGAAGGAGAGGGGCCTGGCCAGGGACACCAAGGACAACCCCATGGTAGTGCCCATCTGCAGGTGAGCCATACTGGAATGTTGAGGTGAAGGCAAACTTGGATGACTTACCGCAGCGGTTCTCAAACTTCTGGCTGTCACGGACCACCTGACCCACTCGGAGGTTGCTTAGCGCCCTGAAATTTACTATAATGTAAAAAGGTACTTGCCCAGAAATAATTAATGACTTAATTGTTCCGGAACTTTATTAATTTTTCCTAAATGGGCCCCCGAGCTTGGGGACCCAAAAAGACATCAACCTTTCTTTTTGTGTAATGCGCATAGTTTTCGCAAAATTCGAATTTCCCGGTGTTTCGTGAAACACCCTGTATGGTGATGCTGGCCTGCATGCCCAAACAGCATGCGACTGAATTCGCCTATTTAGTCCCAGGGGAGTCGACGAGCCACTCCGTCTTACCACATCATTGCTGGGGCTGAGTCAGCGGCTTTCTAAATAAATTTCACCTTCAAAATATTTGCCCGTTGAAGGACCGTGTCCGTCGAGGGACATTCACTAGGAGGAATTATGGTACAGACAAAAAAGAGAAGCAACTGATTCCTCGTCTTCCCTCACTAATCCCTTCCTTTTTTTCCTGCCCAGCCGTTCCAAAGACACTGTGGAGCCACTGCCCAAAGTGCAGTGGTTCATCGACTGCAACAACATGGCTGCCCGGAGCCGTGGGAGGTGAGCCAATCTGCAGTGCGGTGCTCTCGGTTGGGACGTTTTCGAGCCGACTCTGCAGAATCTTGTTCCGAACAGCCCAGGATGTGAAGGAGGGCAACCTGTAGCTTCTGCAACCCGAACAGCACGTCAAGATTTGGAACTTGCTTCCCTGGAGGCATATCTGGCCAAAAGTCCGGTCTCTCGAAAGCCACCGACGGGTGGCGGCTTTCTTGCTTCATACCAGGTCTGTTGTGGTGTTGAGAATTTTAGTACACCAAGCTCCTTCCAACAGTGACATCCACTCCTTCCAGTTTAACGGTGCGAACGTTGGAGCCTCTCCCTCGTCTCCAGCATTCGCTCTGCCAGACTGGAAAAGAGGGAAGGTTTTGCAGGAGGAGTTTGCCCCGCCCTCTCTGTAACCCTGTCACCGACTGCAATCGCTCGCGAATTTCGACATGCGGTACGTAGCGACGACCAGTGTTGCAGTGCTTGATTTGAGGTCTCCTTGTGTGTGTTGTGTTTTCGGCTGGCCCAGTCTTGCTTGTTGGCCTGCGTATCGGTGGCGACCGTTTACCGCAGAGTGCGCTAGTATACGACTGCGCTCCTAGCTGTGTCTCCATTTGCACTCCCGCGATGCAAGAGTGTTGCGCGAATGCCGCGTCGGCGCTGGGCTGGAACTCGCGGCCTCTGCGACGGAACGGGAGTCCCGGGCGAACTCCGAACCGCGCATTCGCGATAGGGCCTTGCAGGCTCAGAGCTGGGTGCACGACCGCGGGAGACGCAAACTAAGTTTGCCGGGCCCCGCAGCAGGCTAGCTCTGGCAGGACTTCCTTTCAAAGATGCTGCAAACGACGCCGCTCACGCCGTGCAGTGCTACCGAAACGAATGCCAAGTTAATCTGTGGAACATTTCCGCGTAGTGACTGTGCCAATATACCTTGTGTGCTGCCTTTACTCTATGCTTCCTTTCCCTCTCCAGAGGACATAGAGGGATTGTCTGTCGTCTCAGTTTGTTCTGACGCCGTGCTGTGTCCGTTCAGGGATTGGTGCATCTCTCGGCAGCTTTGGGTGGGGTGCACAGGATTCCCGCTTACTTCGTGGAAGTCGAGGGACAGCAGGCTCCCCGGAGCGGTGAGGCGGGGCTCCGGACGTCTGAAACCTTCGGATCTAGTTGTGGGTTTGGAGTGGGGAGCGGATCTTGCGTGTGTTGTCGAAGCTCTTCCAGGTTCCTAAACAGAGACAAAACTGCCTGTATAGGTTGCCATCTGTTTTGTGAAATTGCCACGAGGATCATACATATAAAGGTTATTCTACTTTGCAGCCCATCTGTTGAAGATTGTTACGACGATCCAAATAAGTTACGGCATAAGTGGGGTTCTGTGTTTTCAGTACATACCGATAGACCCGAAAAGTAACCCTCGATTCAGTTTAATGAAAATTGGAGACAACCGAAAAAGGCTGCTTAAAAGCTGTCTTTGTATAAGAAAAACCTAAGCTGAATGAGAAAAAACCTGCTTCATCTACTTTTTTTTTAAATTTTCGCCACATACATGCTATTGTATTTACTTCGCAGAATGAACAGCACTTTTTTCCCGGAAAATCGAGGCAAAGTTGGGGGGTGCGTTCATTACGCAAGGTAAAATTTGTGCGTCCTTATTTACTGGCACAATGAAGGGACCTTTTATCCCTGAAAAATCAACCTAACTTCTTATCTCTTTGCGCGCGGCGCGGCGACTCCAAAACCAAACTGCGATGCGCAAAAAAAAAAAAAGCTCCTCTTAATGTATTTTTTTTCTTGCTTCCGTGTTTTTTGTTTTTTTCCCCCGCCTTTCGCAAGTTGTTTTGTTTGCCCACCCTGCCCATGCATTCGCGACCTCGCTGCACCGGGATAGAAAAGTGCGTTCATTTCGAGGGCTCCTCGCTTCTCTTTCCAAACTGCGAGGAGGGAGGCGAGGGCAGGATCTTCCTTATGTGCGCTTTGCTTAGGCGAGCGCTTCTCCGCTTTTCTTTCTTATCTCCTTGCGCGCGGCGCGCAACCCTAAAACCAAACTGCGTTGTGCAAAAAAAAAAAAAAAAGCTGTTTGTTTGTTTTAATGCAAGAGCATTCTTTGGATACTTCACGCACTTTTCGTCTATCTATGTATCTATCTGGCTATCTAACCTCTTACGCCGCGGGTCGATAAATAAATAAAAAATCAGCAGAACCCATCCTTTGGGAATGATTATCTACGTTAATGCAAATAGCATCAAACGGTGCGGAGTTATGCGCGTTCGTCAGGTGGCCGGCACACTCTAGATACGCCAGCCCACTCTTGAGGCGATTCTAAATTTGTTGACACTTTCACAGCCCTGCGCACGATCTCCGCAGCCCAGCACGTGCGTTTGTGTCACTTAGGAAGGCGAGCAAAGCACGCGCCATACGCACAAACACTCAAAATGGTACCGACCAGACTTTCTGGCGTCTCAGCTAGTCTCAACCAACGGTACTCTAAACGGTTGTTTATATCTTTACCATAGGACGCGCTTACAGCGCTGTCACAGCTAGCCGGCGCGCCGCGCGTTCCATGCACGCGGGCTCATCTCCGCGCTCGTGAGGCGAGGGTGACGTAGCGGCTGTGCTCAGCCTCACGAGCGCGGAGAGGGTGAGCTAGCCCTCGTGCATGGAAACGCGCGCGCACACCGGTAGCTGTGACAGCGCTGCAAAGCGCGTCCTATGGTAAAGATATAAACAACCGTTTAGAGTGCGTTGAATGACTGCCTTCATAGCTCTGTGGTTAGCGCGTCTGCCTGCTGATCAAAGGGTCAACGGTTCGAACTCCCAGCCGGCGCCGGTCTTTTTATTTATTTATCGACCCGCGGCGTAAGAGGTTAGATAGCCAGATAGATATGATAGATACATAGACGAAAAGTGCGTGAAGTATCCAAAGAATGCTATTCGCGATTAAAAGACCGGCGCCGGCTGGGATTCGAACCGTTGACCCTTTGATCAGCAGGCAGACGCGCTAACCACAGAGCTATGAAGGCAGTCATTCAACGCACTCTAAACGGTTGTTTATATCTTTACCATAGGACGCGGCTTTACAGCGCTGTCACAGCTACCGGTGCGCGCGCGTTCCATGCACGAGGCTAAGCTCACCCGCTCTCCTGCGCTCGGGAGAGGGCGCTGATCATACCGTGCTCAGACCTCACGAGAGGCGGAATGAGCCCTCGTGCATGGAACGCGCGCGCACCGGTAGCTGTGACAGCGCTGTAAAGCGCGTCCTATGGTAAAGATATCAAACAACCGTTTAGAATACCGTTGGTTGAGACTAGCTGAGACGCCAGAAAGTCTGGTCGGTACCATTTTGAGTGTTTGTGCGTATGGCGCGTGCTTTGCTCGCCTTCCTAAGTGACACAAACGCACGTGCTGGGCTGCGGAGATCGTGCGCAGGGCTGTGAAAGTGTCAACAAATTTAGAATCGCCTCAAGAGTGGGCTGGCGTATCTAGAGTGTGCCGGCCACCTGACGAACGCGCATAACTCCGCACCGTTTGATGCTATTCGCATTAACGTAGATAATCATTCCCAAAGGATGGGTTCTGCTGATTTTTTGTT
>JAZHYW010064587.1:0-53877 GCA_037355805.1 Ixodes ricinus
AAAAATTACACGGCTAAAATATTCAACGGAAGATGTTCTCTCACACTAAGATTAAGGGCACTGCCTCTTTTTTCTTCTTTTTTCGCACCAGGTGAAACCCAACCTTAAAATATTTACGCAGCATACTATAATGTATTTGTTTCATATTGAGCTTTGTATATTATTTGTAGCCTTTCTACCAATAAATATTGATAGTGCAGTCTTGTCTTCAGAAGAACATTTTCTTTAAAAGAGCCTTACCAACCAATGATATATGGACTCTCCCAACAATCCCCTTGAAAGCTTTCTTTTTACCGCGCGCCTTGAATGCGTCGCACACAACATAGAAGAGTCGGTAAAATTAAAATAAAAATTATTTCTGCATTAATTTTAATAACACACCAGTAGCACATAAAATGTCGCCGTCCCATTGCCTTCTGGATTTGCACAAAAATATGACAATCCTAGGGAAGAGAACTATATCTGGCGTGGAGAAACGCAGAATTTCGATTCAAGCATCACGTGGCGCTTTTTTAAACTAAAAATCCGGAAGTGCTGCAATTGACTCTTCATTCATAACTCGGTGAGCGTGAGCAATTTAGGCAGTGTGTTCTTACCACACTGGCTGAAAGAACAGGTCGCCGGTTGATGTCCCACGGGCCGGCTTCACAGCCGTAAACCATTATATCTTTTGTATGTCATCAGCTGTCCTGTACTCTATGCTGCGGACAGCATAAACCTCACAGTATGATGGATTTTCGGAGTCGTCCTCATTCCTTACATTGAACACCTCACTGGTATTATCCTGACATCACGCCTCGTTGAGGCAGTCATCCGCAACAGAGGACCGAACACCAGCCCATGGCTCCGTCGCCCAGCCCCCGCCCAGGGGCCGCCATGCCTAGCCGAGTCAGAAAAAGCCGGCCGACAATCTGCTTGGTTGGTCAGCTTTGTCTGATTTGGGTCACTACGGCGTGTGAGGCGAGTCCTAAGCCACCGAGCGTTGCGCTGGTTATCGGTCTCCTGCTGCGGATGACTGCCACAACGGGCGATGGCTGGGTGATAACGGCAACGAAGCTCAATGCATGGGATGCCAATGGCTCCACACCTTCACGCAGTGCTGTACAGGTTCCTCAAAAGGAAACGAAAGCTCCTTCTTGAATCCTTCTCATTTTCTTTGTAATGCGTTCCAGTTAAAGTTCCTTCTGTTTGAAAAGAACTCGTTCCCGTTACTGTTAAATAAATGAAACGTATCGCTTGTGAGAAATCCGAACCCGTCTTTTCGCGCCGCAACAAGAAGCCAGACATTGCGGAGAGCTCAAACTACGTCAAAACGTAGCCCCACCTGTTCGAGCAAGATGCGAAAATTTCAGCACCAGCCGTTATCTTATTCAAAATTTCGAAGTGATTTCTTTTTTTTTTTGTAATTTTCAATGGAAAAGTGCGGCCATTATCGCCTGTTTTCGGTTTCTGGCGCCATAGAGTCTCTGTGTATTCGAGAGCTCCTTCGGCCCGCTATTTTTCCATTGACATTTTCAGAAAATCGTTTATAAGATAAACTATTTGAACAACTTTGAATAAGATAAAGGCTGGTGCTGACTACTTTGGAAACTTGCTCGAACGGCTGGAGCTACGTTCTGGCGGAGTTCGAGCTATCCGCGATGTCTAGTTTATTTTGTTGGTGCGAAACGCCGAGTTCAGATTTCATCACAAACACCCTGATATACAGTACTGTTGTATTGTGCTAATTACGATATTTGGTTGTGTTCAAACTAAGTTTTATTTATATATGTACCATTAAATGTCAGCATACGAAGTTGCACGCCGTGAAAGAAGTACACCAGGTAAAGAAAACGACCGGAAGCAAGGTTCAATTTCGTTGTAAAGTATACCTTTAATAATCTCAGGGTATTACTATATTCCCGTTTATAGTGAACGATCCAGACAAGCCAAAATGTTCCGTGAGCCGGAGAGGAGGAGCCGGATTAATTTTGATATTCATTATTAGGGGTTTACCCCACAATGCACGAGCGTTTTACAACATCACTCGTTTCAATCGAAGTCTCTTGTTTGAACTTAACAACTGTTGCATCTCGATATTGCTGTCCGCAAGATAAGTAAGTGGAGAAGAGAGTAAGGCTTTTTGGGGAAGGATAGTCTTGAAAACAACCAGTCCTTCGTGACGGTCAGACACGTTTTCAGTTTGAAGGGTGGGGAGATGGGGACTGGCAATAAAGTTTAATGTTTGTGAACTTTTCTAAGTGAGCAATGTTTGACTTACAAGGATGCCTTCGATGTCTGGCAACCGACTTATGTTGTAACTTTAGGTCTCAGTGAAAGTTTAGTGATGGCTGTAGTCGGCCTCAAATTTATGGGCATATGAGGATTCATGGAAGGCTTGAAGTTTACCGAGCTTGAGAGGTCCCTCTTCCTGTGTCTTTTCCTTTGACCAAAAGTTTTGTTTTGTCTGCCGCAGTCCCGGGTACTTAAAGAAGAATCAATGTCAACCATCTCGCTTGCGCTCGAGTGTTACCAAACGAAGACCCCACAAAAGAAACACAAAAAATAGATATCAAAAGAGTTAACCAAAATAATGCTCTTCATAAATTTGGCATTGATTTTATTATATTGAGTTTTCCCCCTTATAAATAAAATAAAAATTTCCCCCCTATAAATGAAATAAAAATTTCCCCAATGTACAATACAAAACGCCGTTCTTTTTTTTTGTTTCCGTAAAAATACAACGAGTTCTTGTTCGACTTCCACCGCACGCAGGATACAACGCCGGTGTTCTTTCGTTCCTCATAAAAGAACGCGTTCCAGGAACGCCGTTCCGTACAACACTAGCTCCACCATACCGTTAGGATGAGGCTGTCGGCAGCATTGAGGACAAGACAGGTGATCACAGACAGAAGATAATGATAGGGAGGCCAAACAAGCCCGTGGGGCATAGCGTGGGATGGTCGTACACGCCACTGGCCGTGGTTGTCATTGCCTTCCCAACAATATATACATATGGGTGGGTGTCATCTCAAATCGGGCAGGCTAAAAGGGTCTAATTTTTAACTTTTAGGAAAACATAATGTTTTGGGAGCATTTCTCAAATGAAGGAGGGCGCAAACCGCATGTTTTCCAGATTTTTTGTTCTCGAGTTACCAAGCGTAGAAGCGGCTGGGGAAAAAACTAGTATTTTTGCCTGCCGTCACAGGTCGCGTGTTGACACACTCTACTGGTGGTAGCTTTGTGTTTACTTCATCTTTCTAACTTTTGCTCCTCATTCAATGGGTACTATAAAGATACCTTGAATGTATTCAAATATTTGTAAGAATTATATTGTTTTCTAAAAAAACAAATGCCAATCTCGTCACTCAGGTTGATTTTTGGTCAAATTTGACAGGTCCTTACTTTGTCTCTACTTATGGTAATATTTCTTTATTTAGCTCTATAGAAAGCCCAAAGCAAGCCCATTATATATATAATAATTATAATATGTCGACTTGCCACGCCGCTACCTTACCTTGAACGTTGTGAAAAATAAAAAAAATATTGAAAGTTTGAGGGCGATTTGTTCAAAAAGAACATTTTCGTAAATTTTTACTTTTTAATATTTTTAGATATAATAGTCGAATACAAGGAAAACAATAATCTATAAATTCAATATTTTGGTTGTGTGTTTTATATTTGAGCCGCAATCACATGAAATGTGTGCTCCCTTGACTAAAATCAGGGATTGGGCAGCAATACTCAAAAATGTATTTGGATATACAAATACTGAGATACATTAAAATAGTAGCTAAAATACTGATACCGAACTATATCTGTAAAAGTGTATCGCGATACGTATCGGAAATACATTTTAAATAGGGGCAAAACGTATTTGGAAAAAAACAAATACAGGAATACAATTTATGGAGGGCAGAAATATAAATACAGAAATACTGATACTGCAATAATTTTTCAAATTTATTTGAGAAGCTAAATGAGATGAAGCTTGAAATTGGAAGTGGAAGTTTTCAATCCTGAAATTACTTTCCCGTATTGGCACTTTGCCTTGAAGGAAGTGATTTCGGACGACGAGGAGTCTTCAATGGGCTCGAAAAAACGTTCCATCAAGGACCGACCGCGGTCCCTTCCCTGACATCCTGTCTGTCTACGAGGGATGCGAAAAGACTTCGACCTCTAAATAAATTCTATGTCATCCTAAATCACATCAAAGTGTCACCACGCAAATGTTGACCGGGGCGTCGAATAAGGACGCCCCGGTCAACATTTATCACATGACGTCACGGTGGATTGAACTGGTATTTTTTATCTGTACGTGTGGCCTTGAACATGAAACTTTACCACACTGCTGTTTAAAGGACAATACGTACTTTCGTTGTAGGTTACCTCGTTGAAGATCGTACAGTCAGTGTCATTTGGAATTTTCGAGAATAGTAGACCACCTGAAGCATCCTGAAACAAATGTCTTATCTTCTGTTACGGTTGAAAAAACGATACGGTGGCATCCCTGTTGTGAAGGTCCTTCCAGCCGACCCTCCGCCCTCAACGCATGAATTGCAGTCCTCAAGTTTCGCCTTGCATACTCCGAATAGAGACCTCGTGAATGTCGACCTGATGTTGCCGGCACAGGTGCGAGCTCTCCGAGAAACAGCGCGCTCGACACGAGTCGCAGGTTTACGAAGTCTGTATCGGCACAGAGAGGCCACGTCTGGACCTCCTTCCTGGGTTCGGATCACCAGAACAGAAGGTCACTTTCACTTCGGCAGATGACGTACCCTTGAGCCGTGCAATATTACGGGCGCAGCCACAGGCGCATTCAAATATGTGTTGAACTTCACTGCGTGAGTATCCTACCATTTCAAGCCAACCATCGCCAGGCTCGTGCTGCAACGGACATGTGACTCAGCTTTGACGGCTAGGTGCACTGTGTACGCTAAGGCAAGAGAGACCGGGTTCGCCAGCGGGCTTTGGATGCCAGAAAACAATGACTCAAGAGACCCCTACCTAAAACCTACGGCACAAGATGCTCTGATTCCACTCCTGGCACGCCACCTGGTTCGAGTCCCCGACTACGCAACACTTCTCAGAAGAGAGAAGAGGACGCATAGAAAAATAGTTTGGAGAATCGGAAGGAACCTTGGTCAGCATGGTATCAATGCCCAAGCATATCCCTGACCCAGGTGCCCTCAGAAGTAAAAAAAGCAACAAAAAATGATTTCGGATTTGTTTTGTTTTTTTATCGGGGGGGGGGGGGGGAGTATTTCTCAAGAAATGTAACGAAATAAATTTCACCCTCATTGTATCGCGATACAAAGGAACATTCAAAATGTATTTCAATACAGGAATACAGATACTGGCGAAAAAATGTATCGCGATACAGAAATACAGATACGAAATGTATTTCTGAAATACTATCGCGATACATTTGTATCGCGATACTGCCCAACCCTGAGTAAAATACTTCAACCTTACCGGCATTGTGTGCCTCTACGATTTCGAAAATATTTTTTTTATTTTTGTTTAGGTTTTTACAAAGAACGTAAAGTAGGCGAACTTGTGATATTCGTAGTAATTTCAAACTTGAAATAAGAGTGAAACCACATAAGCACACTACAAAACAATGAGGAACAGCTATATACAAATCAAAAAGCTTCGCAACATGTCAAAAATTGGTTCTATATAGAACGGTTCAAAGTAAACGAGGGTGGTTACTGGATATACAGCCTATTACGATTGAGTGATGAATTCTCATACCATTCAAATCTTGTACATAAATCTTCTGGAGTTTATTGTAGCGTGAGCTACACTCGCCGAGGTTGCGCAGTTTCGCGTGGCTCCCAAAGAGCCGTAGCTCCGCAGGCGCGAGGAGCAGTGACGTCACACGGCGCACAGCTGGCGCGCCGGAGCCGCCGCCACCTCAAAGCGCGCCTCGCCGGTCTGCGCATTCCAGAGGAGTGACGTCATAGCTGCAGCAGACGCACAGGCGCCGCCGCGTGCCCAGCAGTGCGCCTCCGTTGCACAGTAGCCAAGTCCGACGGTGCACTGGAGCCGCTTGATAGCGCCTCTTATTTTGTGCGCATAAGCTCACGCGGCGTATGTCCTGGCCTAGCCGAGCTAAGCCACCGCAATTTGTTTTTAACGAGTTTCAAAAGTGGACAAAAATGCATTACTCACTTCTTGATAAGACACGCCCAGCGAAGAGCCATGTGGCCCCAGCATCCGCGCACGCATTGGCTTCCGCCTTTTGACGTGGCTTTCCTTTCGCCTTCATCTTCACTAATCTCCTCCTCTCTTCCGCGGCGCGCGTCCGTTTCCCCTGTTTTGTGCACAGACGGACGCCGTCAGCAAGTCAGAGAAGGTAGCGGCAAATGCCCCTCAAAGGGAATCATATATCCCTCCGCCACCTCCGCATCCAATAGCGTCCCATCGTTTCCGTGACGTCGCGGGCAACGCGCGAGGAGGGTCTTGCCTTTTGTACATATTTGCTTTATCTTTCGACTTTGACTTAGCATTGTGGAAGCCACGAAAGGGAGATTAGAGTCTTCCCCTCCGATCGAAAGAAAGACGACTTTCGGGGATTAGCTTCCCCTCCGATTGATACAAAGGCTGCTTTCAGGGGCTCGGTTCCTTCTCCGATGAATACAAAGGTCGCTTTCTTAAAAAGTGGGGGTCGGAGACAAGTTGGCACCACTCTGTGGCCATTGTCTATCCATTGAAGCGGAACAAGGAGCGTTTCCAGTGAACTCTTCTTTCGATTGCGGAGGGATTTGAAACCGGCGCACCACGCTTGTGGAAGGAGCTTCTCCTACCTTCTTAACTTGTAACCGACTATAGTATGTGAGTACACTAATGCTAAAGCAGTATTAAAATCTGGAATACGTCTGTATTAACAAACAAGCTTCCAATAATAACTAATTATCACGTACGAGATGAGATAAGACATATTCTCAAAGACCTATACATATCGTTTGAGAATGATAAATGAGGTCATTATTTCATCCGTAAAGTTCATAACCCGGCCCAAGTAACACTATAGCCATAAGTGGGATCCGGTCAAAATGGTCCCGGTCAAAGTGGTCCCGTAAAGAATGTTCCGAACTGCCAGCCCGGACAAAATGCTCCCAGCGTGGCATTATTTATTTGCTTTTTTGCAGGTTTCCTCTATTTTCTACTCTTGCTGGATATTAGCAGCGGCTTGTAACTCTGTGCACAGAGTACATGCAAGGGCTCCGTCCCTTGAACGACCTTTTGAGGGGTGTGGGTCATATGAATACATTTTCGTATTAGGCCTTCGCTTCAGCAGCGTCGACTTCTTGTCTCTTAAGTGGTCTATGTAATAAATACGCACATAATTGCGAAATCAATTTTTATTTCTTTAATATAAAATGCTCAGACAGAGCGATGCTGTTTCTGAAAAATAGAACACGGTGGTACGACAGGTTCATTTTAAAAATCCACGTCAAGAACCTGTAGTACGTTTATGATAATGATTTTCATACCGAATGTCGTTTTGAAGCTCGATAGCGCTAATTTGAAAACAGTTCTGGCGATAGAAAGACATTGATTACACACGTGGAATATATCGGTAGAAATCAAGAACCATTGAGAAATCAAGCTACATCACATTTCCAAGAAAATCTCGATCCCAGGGAAGAAAAATAATTTGTGCAAAGCGTCATTGATTGCGAGAGTAGGTTTTCCGGGATTCCCCTTGGCATCCTAGCTAACCCTAAATCAACGGACTGTGATGCTGGGTAGCTGTTACGTGTGGCCCGCTACATTGGATATTGTTTTTTGACCTTTTGGGAGCTCTTGGTCCTAACTTTTTATGGCGTATTCTCACCCGGGTTCTTCTGGGCAGCACTGCGTCATCTACGGCTGCAACAACAACCAGCGTAAACGAAAACTCGCTGCTGACAGCCTGTGCGTGGAGCACAGCATTCAGCAGAGACAATGTGGCTGCAACATGTTTTTACTCCACCGATTTCCTGCGGACGGTGATCTGCGTCGGCAGTGGTTAAGCGCGGTAAACCGAAAGGGGTTTTCACCGTCCGAGTCTTCTCGTGTGTGCTCTCGCCATTTCGTGGACGGTATGCGGACGAGCGAGAACCCGTCGCCGATGCTCGCCCTCGGGTACAATCGAAAGGTTCGTGCGTTTTGTTTGACCCTTTGCGCCTAGATACTTCATCTCTGTCCAGCAGCATTCTATTTTAAAGTCATCGGAATGACACGGAGCACGAATCTCATTTTCATTTTCCTTTTCGTATTGGCTGTGTCTAGAGTGCAGTCCGACGACACTCCACTCGCCCACTCGCGCCAAGGGCCGTCCGAAAGAAAATCGGACGGCGCGTCCTACCCCTCGCCTGCTTTCACTCACGTCGCTTCGCGGCGCGGCTGCTAATTACAAAACTATGAATCAACTTTGCCGTGTCGTACACGCGGCGTCCAGCCGGCAACCGGGATCCCATACCAGTAAACTCAACAAAATTTCGACAACCTTTTTTTTTGCTTCTTTTTTTTAGTTATTAATAGTGATAATTGTAAAAAAGAATCGTAAATATCACCAAATGTTAATAAACAAAAAAAAAGTGCGCTTACGCGGGATTGAACCGGGGGTCCACTGCGCATGAAGCAGGCACCTTTCCACTGAGCTATGCTGCAGCTTCGAAAAACCTGCTTTTTGGATGGCATTTGAAGGCGCGAGTGGAGTATCGTCATTTTGGGTAAAATGGTCCAGAAACACTTCCTTTGATTTTCTGTTTCTCAATGCTCTCACTGACTTGACCGCCGTCATTTGAATGCTCTGCAACAGGGCTGTCAGACGGCACTCTAGACTACATTTTTATTTTCAAGCTCACGCTCGCCTCTATGGCTCAAGATCCATGTCGAAAGATCAACACCCGCGAGGAGCCATACCGTGCTACACCTCCTTGGCGCATCGTGCACGGTGTTTTTGCCGGCTATTACAGGGCACACCGGGCAAAGCGGGTGTCGACGCGTATTCACTTATTGCATTTCATTGCACTGCAGCGTTAACAAATATTTCTCTACAGGTGGTTTTTGGACGGCGACGTCTGTGCCGTCGGGAAGGGCACCCACCTCCAGAAAAAAAGGTGACTCTGTTATGAAAACTTAGAACTGCTCGTAACACTGTGTATATTTATGTTACAGAAAAAGAAAGCCCCCGATGGTGCCCATGACAACAATACACAGGTGAACGCTTGAAAAAGCACCCTACATCCGTCCTGCTAATGGAGATCATAAGCCAATGGAACCCCATTTTAAAAATCTTATTAACCTATCACAATATTGTTCTGTCAACATGGCAGTTCAATTCATTTTAATTGCTCATAGTATCAGCACCTCCTGCCTATTCATTGCATTGCTTCATTGCAATGCAATGATGGACCAATCATTGCATCGGTCCAGGTTACAAACACCCTCGTCATGCAACCAGATATCTTCTCGAACATTGACAAAATCCTTGTTGTTGGCCTCTTTCTATGACATGTTGCAGTTGCTGTATTAATGTTGTGATACAACAAGTCTTCCTGCCGAGGCCACAGATGTGCTAAGTGCTCTGTGTTGGCCTCTCTTTCACTGGTCCGTTGTTTTTAGCTCTTTTATCCTTTTACTCTGGAAAGCTAATATTGAGGCTGCCAGCCATCCGCAGCGTTGGCAAGAGGTATCGTGTTAATGATTACAACGTGTATTTTTTAGTCGGAGGACACTTCGACGTGCGGCCAAGCTGCCACGGCAGGCGTGACGCAGGTAAAGACAGATTTCGTGTTTACTTTCATGACTATTGATCGCTGCATGCAGTCGAGAGCATAGCAGAAAATGCCACGTGTTTTTCTCAAGCCCCCAAGTCTGACAGAGCCTGGCAGTCTCCCTGCCCTGGCCACAGATGTGGTAAGCTCATTTTGAGGCTGCCAGCCATGCGCAGCAATGGCAAGAGGTATCGTGTTAATGATTACAACGTGTATTTTTTAGTCGGAGGACACTTCGACGTGCGGCCAAGCTGCCACGGCTGGCGCGACGCAGGTAAAGACAGATTTCGTGTTTACTTTCATGACTATTGATCGCTGCATGCAGTCGAGAGCATAGCAGAAAATGCCACGTGTTTTTCTCCAGCCCCCAGGTCTGACAGAGCCTGGCAGTCTCCCTGCCCTGGCCACAGATGTGGTAAGCTCATTTTGAGGCTGCCAGCCATGCGCAGCAATGGCAAGAGGTATCGTGTTAATGATTACAACGTGTATTTTTTAGTCGGAGGACACTTGGACGTGCGGCCAAGCTGCCACGGCTGGCGCGACGCAGGTAAAGACAGATTTCGTGTTTACTTTCATGACTATTGATCGCTGCATGCAGTCGAGAGCATAGCAGAAAATGCCACGTGTTTTTCTCCAGCCCCCAGGTCTGACAGAGCCTGGCAGTCTCCCTGCCCTGGCCACAGATGTGGTAAGCTCATTTTGAGGCTGCCAGCCATGCGCAGCAATGGCAAGAGGTATCGTGTTAATGATTACAACGTGTATTTTTTAGTCGGAGGACACTTGGACGTGCGGCCAAGCTGCCACGGCTGGCGCGACGCAGGTAAAGACAGATTTCGTGTTTACTTTCATGACTATTGATCGCTGCATGCAGTCGAGAGCATAGCAGAAAATGCCACGTGTTTTTCTCCAGCCCCCAGGTCTGACAGAGCCTGGCAGTCTCCCTGCCCTGGCCACAGATGTGGTAAGCTCATTTTGAGGCTGCCAGCCATGCGCAGCAATGGCAAGAGGTATCGTGTTAATGATTACAACGTGTATTTTTTAGTCGGAGGACACTTGGACGTGCGGCCAAGCTGCCACGGCTGGCGCGACGCAGGTAAAGACAGATTTCGTGTTTACTTTCATGACTATTGATCGCTGCATGCAGTCGAGAGCATAGCAGAAAATGCCACGTGTTTTTCTCCAGCCCCCAGGTCTGACAGAGCCTGGCAGTCTCCCTGCCCTGGCCACAGATGTGGTAAGCTCATTTTGAGGCTGCCAGCCATGCGCAGCAATGGCAAGAGGTATCGTGTTAATGATTACAACGTGTATTTTTTAGTGGGAGGACACTTGGACGTGCGGCCAAGCTGCCACGGCTGGCGCGACGCAGGTAAAGACAGATTTCGTGTTTACTTTCATGACTATTGATCGCTGCATGCAGTCGAGAGCATAGCAGAAAATGCCACGTGTTTTCTCCAGCCCCCAGGTCTGACAGAGCCTGGCAGTCTCCCTGCCCTGGCCACAGATGTGGTAAGCTCATTTTGAGGCTGCCAGCCATGCGCAGCAATGGCAAGAGGTATCGTGTTAATGATTACAACGTGTATTTTTTAGTGGGAGGACACTTGGACGTGCGGCCAAGCTGCCACGGCTGGCGCGACGCAGGTAAAGACAGATTTCGTGTTTACTTTCATGACTATTGATCGCTGCATGCAGTCGAGAGCATAGCAGAAAAGGCCACGTGTTTTTCTCCAGCCCCCAGGTCTGACAGAGCCTGGCAGTCTCCCTGCCCTGGCCACAGATGTGGTAAGCTCATTTTGAGGCTGCCAGCCATGCGCAGCAATGGCAAGAGGTATCGTGTTAATGATTACGTGTATTTTTTAGTGGGAGGACACTTGGACGTGCGGCCAAGCTGCCACGGCTGGCGCGACACAGGTAAAGACAGATTTCGTGTTTACTTTCATGACTATTGATCGCTGCATGCAGTCGAGAGCATAGCAGAAAATGCCACGTGTTTTTCTCCAGCCCCCAGGTCTGACAGAGCCTGGCAGTCTCCCTGCCCTGGCCACAGATGTGGTAAGCTCATTTTGAGGCTGCCAGCCATGCGCAGCAATGGCAAGAGGTATCGTGTTAATGATTACACGTGTATTTTTTAGTGGGAGGACACTTGGACGTGCGGCCAAGCTGCCACGGCTGGCGCGACGCAGGTAAAGACAGATTTCGTGTTTACTTTCATGACTATTGATCGCTGCATGCAGTCGAGAGCATAGCAGAAAAGGCCACGTGTTTTTCTCCAGCCCCCAGGTCTGACAGAGCCTGGCAGTCTCCCTGGCCTGGCCACAGATGTGGTAAGCTCATTTTGAGGCTGCCAGCCATGCGCAGCAATGGCAAGAGGTATCGTGTTAATGATTACAACGTGTATTTTTTAGTGGGAGGACACTTGGACGTGCGGCCAAGCTGCCACGGCTGGCGCGACGCAGGTAAAGACAGATTTCGTGTTTACTTTCATGACTATTGATCGCTGCATGCAGTCGAGAGCATAGCAGAAAATGCCACGTGTTTTTCTCCAGCCCCCAGGTCTGACAGAGCCTGGCAGTCTCCCTGCCCTGGCCACAGATGTGGTAAGCTCATTTTGAGGCTGCCAGCCATGCGCAGCAATGGCAAGAGGTATCGTGTTAATGATTACAACGTGTATTTTTTAGTCGGAGGACACTTGGACGTGCGGCCAAGCTGCCACGGCTGGCGCGACGCAGGTAAAGACAGATTTCGTGTTTACTTTCATGACTATTGATCGCTGCATGCAGTCGAGAGCATAGCAGAAAATGCCACGTGTTTTTCTCCAGCCCCCAGGTCTGACAGAGCCTGGCAGTCTCCCTGCCCTGGCCACAGATGTGGTAAGCTCATTTTGAGGCTGCCAGCCATGCGCAGCAATGGCAAGAGGTATCGTGTTAATGATTACAACGTGTATTTTTTAGTCGGAGGACACTTGGACGTGCGGCCAAGCTGCCACGGCTGGCGCGACGCAGGTAAAGACAGATTTCGTGTTTACTTTCATGACTATTGATCGCTGCATGCAGTCGAGATGGGAGCAGACAAGGATGTAACAACTCAGGTTTTACAGCTGGCTGATTCATCGACCAGTGGCAGCGACCAACCTGGCAGACCCTCTGCGATGCAGGTGAGGAAATTTTGTGTGCTTAGTTTAAAGGGATACTTTAACGAAATTTGAAATATCACCCATCGGGTTCAAAAATAGGTTGAATATGATCCACAATATCTTTAAATGACAATCACACGTTTGTATTTACATCCTGGTGGCTGTGCTTTTCGTTATAAACTGCCCACTCTGGCAGGCGCTCGGAGAAGACCCAGCATAGAGCACGTGACATCCAACGCAATTGATCGTGACGTAGGTCGTCTCGGGACGAGCAATACTACCGCAAGGCTGACGTCGAGAGGACGGCCTAGTCGTTCCAACCACCGAAGTGGCTGCTTTTGTACGAATTTTTGAGTGACGGGTTAATCTTCTATAATCTTGTAGGAGGACAATAGCGACTACTGCGACACACAAAGGGATTCTCGGTAAGAGGGAGTTCCCTCCTTCCCCTCTTCTCTCGTTGTGGCCGGAGGCGAGACACTCACCGTCACTAGCTGTCAAGGTTTCTAGACGGGCATTACAAACGAGGCGTTAGGGACATCCACCAGGTGCTCTTTGCTAATCGTTTAATTTGCTTCAAAATTCCTTTTCGAGACTTTTTTAACAAGATATTGGTATGTCCCATGTGATACTGCTCCTTTGAACACATATAGACCAAAAAATGAGTGCCAAAATTTCGTTGTCGTATCCCTTTAAATCTATTCATATTGGGTCATCTGATGCAGTAACTTGTCAGCCAAAAGCAATTCCTCTTATTCCCGACTAGAGCATGTTGAACATAATAGTCCAGCTTGTGCATTTTCTTTTAGCAGCGAAGCTTTATCAGACTTTTCAGTTAACCCTTAGACGTCGTTCTACCAGTCAAGTCCCAATAGTATTGCAAATTCGTGACATACCATTTGTTTTACAAAAGAGAGACCCTGTCACAATCTTTGATGCATCTAGTATACTTGTTTCATGTTTCCTGGAAAAGATAATTGTTATACCCACTGAAAATTAATTTCAGCGTTAAAGGGTTCAGTATTGTTTTGGTGCAGTTTGACCGATCAGACTTAAAAAGCCTACTGATGATGTCTTCTCGTACTTCTGGTCACACTTTAGATCACACGAAAATAGTAGATTGAGGTTTTATGGCGCAAAAGCAACTTAGGCTATGATGCGCCAAGAGATGAAACTATTGCATAAGAGGATTAAGGAGAAGAAAGAGCTTTAGTAGCTGGTGATTTATGAATTTATGAACATGAAAAATGTATAACATATGGGCAGGACCTTACATTATGAATAAAACTACAATTTGCTTAAAAATCAATACTTTCTAAAAACTTAAAAAACCTGGGTGAGTGGGAGTAGTGGCTCGTTTCCAAGTAACACACATACCGTAATATCCCGAGTCATCGCCCACCCCCGAGTCATCGCCCCCCCCCCCCCGTTTTGGGCGAAATATCGATTTCGTAAAAAGCACCGAGTCAACGCCCACCCCCCGTTTCGGGCAATCGATCTCGTAAAAAAAGCACCGAGTCATCGCCCAGACCTGAAAAACGTCAATTCCAAGCCCCACAAATGGCAAACAGAAAAAAAAAAAAAAAGAAAGGGCGCCCTCCTGCATTTTCACGACTCCAAAATCGGAGGATGCGTGTGCAGAAGAAACACAATAAAGATAAGAAAGCGAACCTATATTTATCTGGCAAACAAAAGCAGACACGTTTCCGATCCTTTCTCTCCTGCCCGCACCCCCTCCCCCCCCCCCCTTCCCGAAAAAGAAATAAATATAAAAGGCCAGAAGGTCCGTTTGCAATATAGCGCCTGGACGCGCGGATCATAGGGTCAAAAAAGATCGTAGGAGGGAGAGAAAGAGATAACAGAATGCCGCTTTATGTTCTTTTTTCTGTTCATAACTGAAAGTCCGTTTTCACCGAAAAGATAAGTCAGGCCGCGAAACCGCAACTTAAATAGGACGCGGATCGGATGACTAACTCAATACTGCGAATACAAGAGGTTCAGAACAAAAAGCCTCGTTTGGATTCGATTTTCTTTGTCCAAAACCTACTCCGGCCGACTTGGCATTCTTTGAGAACGTCGCGACCACTCCGCGCGAAGTCGGAGTACGTTTATAGAACGCCGCTTCCTTTTGTTCCTAACTGAAAGTCCGTGTTCGCCCAAAAGATAAAAAACCCAAAACATAAAGTTCGTGTTCGCCCAAAAGATAAAAAACAAAAATCCAAAGCATCACCCCCCCCCGCACTCGCCCACAAGCCAATCGGGCGCCGGTGCAGAGCGTAACCGGTGGCTGCGTTCTGAGAACAACCAGTGGCTGCGCTCCGCGTCTTGGCCGCCCGCAGCTCCGGTTGTACTGCCACAGAAAGTTGTCCCAGAACCGCGCGCGCGCACGCACAAACTCGAAGGTCATTGAGTTTGTGCGTGCGCGCGCTTTCCGCGGCAACGGTCGCGCCCACGGAGAGAGCCTTTTATGGTTTTCGCTTTTGTCATCTTATTTTTGCTTTTGTACTGGGTTCGTTTTAGGCGTCGGTTAAAGGCTGCCGGTTTGCTTGGTTCCGAAGTCGAAAAGGAAGCGGGGACCCGCTTTCCTTTCGGCTTTCGTCACCTTTGCTCAATCACTGTGACTTCTTGCGATTTTTTTTTTTTTTTCGATGATTCTCTTTTTTTTTTTTTCCGTTCACGTTGGATTGAAGGCTGCAGCGGTCGTGGCTTCGAATTGCGCTTGCTCGGAGGAGGCGGAAACGAGCTACCCGCGAAGCAGTGGATTTTGCTCGACAGTAAAATGAGTCGCAAGTAAGATACCAACCCGAGATTTGAGTTCAGTTAATCTCCTGTCTAGCTTCGCTATACACAGACAAAAAAAAATCGCATTTTTAAACTTTTTCGAAACTTTTTGAGCTCGGTACCTGAGTCATGGCCCACCCCACAATTTTTGAGAATTTCAGGCGGTGGGGGGTGGGCGTTGACTCGGGATATTACGGTAGGTGTAGGGGACATGTTCTTTGTACAACTGGGAGAAGTAGTGGAGGCGTTTTTCATTATAAGTAGGACATTCGAGAAGGATATGCAAGACACTTAACGGTTCCTGGCAATCTTCACATTTAGGAGGATCCTCCCCACGTAATAGGTGTCCATGTGTGAGCCGCGTGTGTCCAATGCGTAGTCGACAAAGGACTACCTCATAGAACCTGTCTCTGTGCCTAGCGCTCTGCCACTCACTAAGAAAAGGCTTAACCATGTGCAGTTTGTTCGATATCTGTGGGCTCCATTCTGCCTGCCACTGAGCTTTAACATGGTACTTGATTAAGGCACAGTAATCTCTGTAGGGGATACTACTAATGTCTACAGCACGGTTGCCAGAAGTGCCCGCAGCATGATCTACCTCTTCATTCCCTGGGATTCCGACATGGCTCGGTACCCAGCAGAATAGAACACTACATCCTTTCCTGGTTGCTGCTACTATTTTGTTTTGTAATAAAGCAACGAGGGTATTCTTTGGGGTTTCAGGTGACGTCAGAGCCCGTAAAGTACTCAGCGAATCTGTATAAATAACTGACCGGGAGTTACTTGTTTGGATATGATCTACTGCAAGCAGAAGGCCGTGCAGTTCAGCAGTGAAAACAGTAGCGGATGAATTCAGCCTATGAATACTTCTTACTGAAGGGCCAATCATGGCACAGCCAACAAATGATTCAGTTTTTGTGCCGTCTGTGTAGTAGTGGGAATGAGAGTCATGTTCCTGGTGGAGTTTGAAAAATTCTTGTCGCATGACCTCAGTTGGGGTTTCCTTCTTATTAAACTTCGTCAGTGAAAAATCACAGCGTATCGCAGTTATAATCCCATGGCGCCACCAGCCTTGCAACTGTAGCAACTGGGAACTTACTGTCTATCCCAACAGACTCTGCCAAATTCCAGTTTCTCATCGCGAATGGAGGGATAATGCTGGGCTTGTTTTCGAATGTCTTCTGATATCTAGTGCCCTCCACAGCCTCCCGGGCTAGATGCTGAGCGACCGAGCGTATCCCTAACGAATACGCAGGTTTGCCAGTTCCGACGTGGTCGGAGACTTGAGCCACGAGTTTCCGGCCACGGCCAGGCCCCGCCGAAGAAGGCTTCGACGTACCAGGCCGGGACCCTCCCGCATTCACGCTTCCGTCTTTTGGCGTTGATGGAGCAGCAGGTGGGCCCTGTTGCTCCGTAACAAGGCGGAGCCGCCTCCGAGGAGGGGAACGACGGCCTCGCTCTCCATCTTTAGAAGAACAACTGGCACGAGGCTGCCGGTCAGCCGGAGGTCGTGCCTGAATCGACTGGGAAGTCTGTGTGCTCCCAGCGTTACCTGGGGCACTCTGCTTCCCCCGCAGGTTGTTTCGGGGCCTGAAGGGGGCCTGCTAAGTCCTCGAGAGAGAACTGAGTGGCCCTGGACTCCGTACGTGGTGCAGGGCCCCTGCGCACTGCGTCGGAGTAGAGCACCTTTGGGTATGAAGGAAAACCTTTATTTTGCTTCGGGATATGACAAGTTCTCTTTGGCTCGTAAGCTAAGAATTTCCTTTTCTTGTCGCCACAGAGGGCAGGAGCGAGAGTAAGCAGGGCGAGGGCCCCTGCAGTTAGCGCAGGCAACTGAACTTTCACAAACGTCGGCCACATAGTCATGGCTCCCGCACTTTGCACACCTCTCCCTCCCCGGACAGCTGTGCGACCTATGACCAAAGCGCTGGCATCGGAAACACCTCTGTGGGTTAGGGACATAGGGTCGCACGCGACAGTTCAAGTAGCCAGCTTTGACAAGCACCGGAAGTGTGTGACGCTCAAATGTCAAAATCAAGTGTTTCGTCTTCACTTCAGCGCCCTCACGCTTGAAAGTGATGCGTTGGACTGAAACCACTTTAGATGCTCGTAGAGCCTTCTAAGATTTCATCCTCACTGGTCGAAAGGATGTCATCTTCTGAGATGACCCCATGAACCGTGTTCAGCATTCTGTGCTTACTCACTGTGACCGGCAGATCACCAAGAGATGTCATTTTCAAAGCGTCGAGCTCTGCGACTTCCTTACCACCTCAACGAGTAGGTCTCCGGAATGCAGTTTCTTTGCTTTGTATTGTGCACCAATGTTATTGTCTAGGATTTTCGCAACTTCAAAAGGCGACAGTTTGGCAAGAGGTTGGTCTTGGTTTTCAGAGTGAATGACCAAGAATCTCGGGAATGTTTCGTCTTCAGGATCTTTGGCAATGACAGAGAGTTCAGGACGTGTCCAGAACCGGGGGTTTTGGTTTGAGAGCGAGCCATGAAGGCGAAAGGAAATTTGGAATTTGCGGTGCACCGCCCACCACCGAGCCCAACAAGGGGTTAGGTAACGCACCATAACAAAAAGGGCTTTGCTGGAAAAGTGTGGGTCAAGACAGAGGTCCATTGCCACCCAAGGTTAGCCCTTGCCGCCAAGAGAGTGAAAAGGAGTAAGAGATTGTTGTTGTTTGCGGGTTTTATGGCGCAAGAGCTACGATGGCCATACTGCGCCAAACTAGGTGAACTAAAATTGACTGGACACGATGTACCAAGAAAGTATTTCCACTATAGTTTGTGTAAAATCGCTATGCTTTCTAGAAAAGCTAAGAGACGGTCAATTGATATTAGAGGCTGCTCCCCTAGGAATAGGGTAGGATGGAAAGGAATACAGTACTGGAAAAGCTCAGGAAAGAAAAACTTGTGTTGTTGTAGAAGGCCAGGGCAAAGAAAAATATGTAGAACAGATAAAGTGTCTCCACAGTGGTCGCACACTGGTGGTTCCTCGCCAACAAGCAGGTGCCGATGGGTGAGGGAGGTGTGGCCGATCCTCAACCGACACAGAAGGACCTCACGGAAGCGGCTCCGGTTATAGGAGCTTTCCCAGGTACCGATGCCTGGCTTGACGATATGAAGTTTATTGTTATCGGCCGTATCCCACTCGGACTGCCAGAGGTTTAGAAGTGCAAGCCGTATAAGCCTTATTAGGTCTTGGTATGGTATGCAGGCTTGTGATGGTAAGAGGTTACGCGAGGAGGCGGCCAGCCTATCTGCAGCCTCGTTGCCTGCAATGCCCACATGGCTCGGGATCCAACAAAACTTAATATCCTTCCCACCTCTGAGGCCCAGTTGAACTTTAGCACGCACCACGTGAGTCAGCTTGTTCTTGGTTGGATGAAGTGAACAGGCTGCAGTAACAACACTTTGAGAGTCTACAAACAAAACTGCTTTCATCACTTTGGTCCGAATAATATAGTCAAGTGCTGACAGCACGCCATATAGCTCGGCAGTAAAAATGCTAGCAGCATTATTTAGCCGTGTCACATGTGTAAACGAATTCGAATGAACAGCTGAGCCTACATACATTGAGCACTTGGCTCCATCAGTGTAAAATTGATGGTAATTCTTGTACCTTTCTTGCAGTGCAAGAAATTCCTGTCGTAAAATGAGTGGGGAGACATTATGTTTATTAAATTTTGTGAAGTACCAATCACAAGCTATAGGCTTGATATCCCATGGGGCAGTATGACATGCCCTTTCTTGGAGGCAGAGATTTTCACGTGGCAGGCCAAGGGAGAGACGAAGGCTCTCAAAACGAAGACTCAAGGGTCGAACAACAGTTGGCTTATGGTCAAAGGTGCAACTAAATCTAGACTCTCGGATATAAGCGTGAGCTGGATGACTAGAATCCGATAAAACTTTGTAAACATAAACTAGACTAAGGAGCTGCCGCCTTTTCTCAAGTGACATTTCGTTAGAGTCAACATACAAGCTTGGAATAGGGGATGTTCGAAAAGCACCACTTGCTATACGCAACCCAAGATGGTGCACTGGATCAAGCATCTTCAATGCAGACGGCCGAGCAGATGCATACACAATAGCGCCATAATCAAGACGTGATCGTACGAGAGAGGAATAGAGACGAAGTAGACACTTTTTATCGGAGCCCCAAGACTTGTGAGAAAGAACTTTTAGGATATTCATAGTCTGCATACACTTTTGCTTCAGCCACTTCAGGTGAGATACAAAGCTAAGTTTGCGGTCAAAAATCACTCCTAGGAACTTATGCTCTGGTTTTACTGCAATGCTACTTCCATTTAAACTGAGAATAGGATCTAACCACAGCCCACGCCGCAGAGAAAAGGGGACACAGATTGTTTTTTCTGAAGAGAACTTAAAACCATTTTCATTTGCCCATTTAGTCATTTTATTTATGGTTAGCTGCAGCTGTCTTTCACAGCTAGACATATTACAAGATGCCACAGAAATCTGAATATCATCCACATATAGGGAGTAGGACACGGAAGAAGGTATGACCTTACAGAGAGAATTAATTTTTACGGCGAAGAGTGTGACACTCAGGACTCCACCCTGAGGAACACCGTTTTCTTGAACATACGAATCAGATAATGTAGTGCCTAGCCGGACACGGAAACTGCGTCCACACAGGAAGTTCTTTATGCAATGAAGTAATCGGCCACGTACTCCATACATAAATAGGTCGCGCAGGATGCCATGTTTCCAAGTGGTGTCATAAGCCTTTTGTAAGTCAAAAAAGACAGATACACAATGCTGTTTATTCACAAATGCCTCGCGTACAATTGTCTCCAGCCGGACTAAATGGTCGGTCGTGGAGCGTCCAGGTCGACAGCCGCACTGATTTATATCCAAAATATTGTGTTGTTCAAGGAAATAAACAAGCCGTTTATTAACTAACCTTTCAAAAGTTTTCCCCAAGCAACTTGTTAATGCTATTGGCCTGTAACTGGAAGGAAGGGAAGGGTCTTTTCCAGGCTTCAGCAGTGGAATAACCTCTGCCCGCTTCCATTCGGAAGGGAAGTGTGAATCTTTCCATAGACGATTGAAATAAGCGAGAAGGGCAGCAAGTGATTCCTTTGACAAGTGTCGGATCATATCATAATGTATTCGGTCAGGACCAGGAGACGAGTTTTTCCGGACATTCAGAGCCATTTGGAGCTCGACCATAGTAAACGGTTGATTGTAGGGTGCAGAGGCTCCCCTGCCAAGCTGACTTTCGTTCTTTCTGCATCTGTCTTAAACCTCAAAAATGCTGAAGAGTAATGGGAGGAGTTAGAAATGGCTGCAAAATGTTTGCCCAACACATTAGCCTGGTCGCGCAATGAATTCACTGAGGGAAAGAGAGGAATCGTAAAACAGCGGTATTTGCCCTCAACTCTGTGGAGTCGTTCCCACGCTTCCTTCGCCGGGACGTAGCTGCTAATAGAGGTCAAATAACCTTTCCAAGACTTCCTCTTTGCCTGCTTCCTGGTTGAACGAGCTTGAGCTCTATTTCTCTGAAACTCAATCAAATTCACAAATGTTGGATATCTCCGAAATATACCCCAAGCCCTATCTTGTTTTTTCTTAGTGGTGGAACATTCTTTATTCCACCATGGCTTACATTTTTTTGCAATGTTACATGAAGTCTGAGGGATGGAGCGAAAGGCAGCATTTATGATCTGATCTGTAATGTATGTGGTGGCTTCATCATGTGTTAATGGCAAGAATACGCAAGGTTTGAGCTCCGAGTTTAGGCTAAAAAGACCCCAGTCTGCCTTTTCCAATTTCCAGCGTGGACTGCGTTTCATGAGGCTTGGAATAGAAACCTGACTCTCCAAAACGACTGGAAAGTGGTCGCTCCCAAATGGGTTATTTAAAACTTTCCAAGTAAATGTAGAAAACACTGAGGGGGATGAAATTGAAAGGTCAATAGATGTGAATGAGTTGTGAGCAGCGCTAAAAAAGGTTGGCTCTCTCGTGTTCATAAGGCACAGCCCAGAAGATAATAAAAATCGCTCAATTACCCCACCACGCGAGTCCTGACGGGCGCTACCCCACAGGGGGTGGTGAGCATTAAAATCTCCTAACAGTAAAAATGGATGAGGAAGCTGGGTAACCAGCCGTTGAAGATCATGAAGATGCAGTGAAGTGTTAGGTGGGATATAAATAGAAACGACAGTAATAAGGCGGTCCAAAAGAAGACGTACAGCCACAGCTTCAAGAGGCGTAGCAAGAGGAACCTGAGAACAGGCGACTCCATTCTGGACAACCACAGCTACTCCACCAGATGAATTAGATGCAGGGCGATCTTTTCTAAAAACTTGATGGCGGCGCAATACTGACTTATGATGGTCATTGAGGTGTGTCTCTTGTAAAGAGAGAGCAATAGGACGTAAATTATCCATAAAAAAATTAACATCATCGATATTACGTAAAAGTCCGCGGCAGTTCCACTGCATGAAATGAAATTTAGCCATGCCTCTAAAATTTAATGAAAAAATAAACTAAAACGCTGCTAAAGCTGTAAAAGTAGAAGGGACTACATGAAAAGTCACAAATCTGCCGAATAGATAAGCAACATCACTTTGGGGGGATTACGGGTTTTTTGTTCTTCTGTTTACTTTTTGGTGTCTGCCATTCCATGTCGTCTTGGTCAGACGCATGAATGGAGACTTCCATGCTATCATCCATTGCCTCTACTTCTTGAGGCGAGGCCTTTGCTGCTGGTTTGGGCAGGCTCGGAGGATGGGGCGCATGGCCCCGTCCACGACCAGCCCCAGCCAAATGGGCGGAGGAGGTGCTGGGCGGGGAGTCGCCCAAGGGCACCCGCTCCTGCCCCTTAGGTGCTGCAGGAGCGGCACGAGAGCGCCGCTCCTCGATGATGCTCTCTCCAGGGAGTGTGGGCGAGAGTGTCGACCCTTCTCCCTGGAGAGAGATTGTGGAGGAGGGTCGGTTGCCGTAGCCACCAGCCCATCCTGAGCTTGGGAAGCAGCCTGCGTACCCTCTACGTGAGAGGTCCCAGGCAGTTTTCCCGCAGGAGCGCGAGTGTTTGCGCTTTGGCTGGGAGGATCAGCAGACCCACCAGCCGAGATTGCACGCCCTGGAAGCTGAATTTTCAGCTGGGGCGTGGGGGACTGCCGTGGCTTCCCATAGTCCAGAAAAGACGTCTGGGTTGCCACTGCAACCTTCAGTGGTGCAGGTCCCCGCTGCACCACCTGCGCATAGCCACCCTTGCGCAGAAACGCAAAGCGACGGCGTGCTTCCGGGTAGGAGAGGCTTTCTTTGACTTTTAAGGTAAGCACTTCTTTCTCTTCTTTCCATGTCTTGCAAGATCGAGAATACGCTGGGTGTGGCTCACTACAGTTGACACAATGGGCTTCGTTGGAGCAAGAGTCAGCAGAAGGTAGTTTTTCACACTTGATGCCCCAAGGGTGGCCCTTGCCGCCTAAGAAGGTGAAAAAGAAGGAAGAGAGGTAGAAAGAAAAGAGAAAGGTGGGAGGAAAAGTGAAAGAGAGGAAGAAGAGGTAGAAGAAGGCGACTGACTGAACCATCCTGGTCGGGCCAAGCCAGGACACCAGTCTACGAGAAGCAGGGGTCAGCGGTGGCGCCCGCCCGGGGGCCCGAAGGGTTCAAACACACCCCGGCTCAGCTCAGCTACCAGGGTCCCCTCCCCGGACACGGGTTAAGCCACGCAGGGCCAGGAAGTGGTGCGTGCGAACCCAGAGGTGGCCCTGGAGTGCGTCAGTAACCCACCACCGAGTATCAACTAGAGCCCCCAGGTATGCCTGCGGCTTATGTGGCCCGCGGGCCGTCGGTGGAAGCCCACGCACCAAGCACCTAGCACCCTGGCGAGCCGCCAGGGCTCGGGGGTCCGTGGAGACGCCAATCTCCAAACACCTGCTTTCACAGGTGCCCCTGCGAGGCTGCCCAGTCTGCTTAATCGCAAATCATATAAATAGATAAATCATGGTATTGTTCTTTTAATCCTGAATGTCATCACTACAACAGCAAATCACTGGACAAGGTGCATAGTTAAGAGTGGCAGTCGCAAAATAAATGGCAATAATGTATTGATTTGTATTTGGTTTCGTAAACCTAGTAACAAGTAACCATCTCCTAATCGCCCTAATCGCCCATCTTTGCGAGTGCCTTCCAAAGGGGAGGGTGACTGCTGACAATCGGTTTAAAGCTTGCACGGGTCCGACCCCGCACAATTCTGGCATCTGACTTACAGCCTCAAATGTGTCTGCCAAGTCTAGGGATTATGGTTGAAAGAACAATGGTCGGCAACAGCCTTCATACCAGTTGCCAAACAGCCTGGTACAAGCAGTTCTGTTTCTACCGGATTCCAACTGCGAGCCCGTCGTCTTGCCGGCGCGTACGTTACATCGACGTTTGCCAGCTGCACTAGGCTTACAAACAAACCGCACCATTTGTTTTTGGATGCTCGCGCTCAAGCCGGACGCTCGAGCCCGGAAATCTCGGGCTCGAGCACTTTGCAGGTGTTTTAGGAACCGCCAAGGGTTCGGCAAAGCTAGGCTAGCAATCGGGGGAAGGCGTTGGCCGGCCGCCAGCGGCCGACCAACCGCTTCCGGTCGTTGCCCGCGCCAGTGCCAGGAAACGCGCCAGCGATAGAAATTGAAGGCGAGCACTCAAAATATTGTATCAAATAGTAAAATAATTTGTGGTTGCTTTGAGGCTTTCTACTTTGGAGATAAGTACATCTAGAACGTCTTCGTCGTTCATTCACAAGGAAATAAAAGAGCGCGGACACGCGAGATAAAAGCAGCAGACCAAAACGATCGGTGGCAGCTCTGGGTGTTTACAAAAGTTAATTGAGGTTCCCGTGTCGTGTATCGCTTGTTGATTACTAAAAACGGCTACGTTAAAATAGGCCAAGTGCAAGCAAAAATTTAAAAATGGTTAAACAGTTCTAGGCACTTGCTTCGGCATTCAAAATTGATATTTTATTTGCACCTATGTGCGCTGTGGCGTTAAAAGTGTTTGGAAGGTGGCAGGGGCTGAGCTCGACACCGCCCCCGCATTGTTTTGCTAAAGGCACTTGGCCAGTATTTTGTTTCGGGGGGAGGAGGGAAGGAGGGGGGGCCGCTGCCGGCTATGGTAGAACGCCATGGGTGGCGTTTGTAGATAAAATTCAGACAATGCCACTAGTGTAAAATATTAACGTCACAATAAATAGTGCACCACCTTTTATTTTACAAATCATGCTCAGAACTTATTCTGAAAAAGACAAAGATCCCAATGGACCTTTTAGCTTTTGTTAATACTGCAGCTTGGGTGAGTTGGTTGTTCATGTTTAAAAAATTACAGCTCACAAAACAGACACCACTTCTCTTCAGAAAGCACACCCACACTGCCCCGACTCTAATCTCTGTGTTGTATTTCGTCTTTACACTTCTTCTAAGCCTATGGAAAGAAACAAATTCAAAACTTCCACTAATATTTTTTCTGGCAAGGTAAGCTAACTCTTTACTTGATAAGAGTAACAGGGTGCTAACACATTTGTTTTCTACTGAGACAATGTTTGCTCTTCCCGTAGTTTGTCGAGTGAGTTTGTTTAATTACGTAGCTTTTAATGTCTTGTGTTGTCTGATCTGGAGAGGGTCGGCAATACCTTCATATAGGTGTCATAAGCACATAGCAGGAAGACATAAAGAACTGGCCTGAAATCAAAGTACCAGATATTATTTATTACCTCTTGCATCCGTTCTGCTCGAGGCATGCGACCTTGAAGTAAAAGCAAACAAAAGCCTGGACTCTTTCAATTATCTTCAGAGTGGCTGGGTCGAGACCGTCCTGGATCACAAGATTGAAACAAACCTGACGCTGCTGAAGGCTAAAAGTCCAAGCATCGCAATCCTGCAGTAAATTCCACAATGCCTGGGTGTGTGCAAGTCTAAGCAGGGAGGTAGCCACTGCTGGGTGCAGCTGCATGGCTGGTGAAGCCAAGGTTTGCAGCCACATTGGTGCGATACTGTAGAAAATGGACATGGCTGTGGTGATCGACTCACCGGCGAGGCCAGCAGGGACACAACAAGCACAAGGAATTGTGAAATTAAATGAAATGCGGAGCCGGCTCTGCTGGAAACGATTGGTTTCAAGCTGCAGACGAGGATCGTCGACGACATGGGCTCCACCAAGGTACCTGCACCACCAGTGCGCACATTTCCAAGCAAAAAGGAACTTGAGGAAGTTCCTTTTGAGACAAAAATTTAAAATGCCACCATGTAAAGTTCCTATTAAGCAAAACCATTAACAAAATAAATCAATGTCCAGACATCAACCCTTTTAAAGTGACCATGAAACAGTCTTGGTATGCAAGAATCATACCACCAAAATTTTTTCACAAGGAGGCAAAATTCGCAATGCTTGCAGGCTATTCTTAAGTTGTATTTAATTAATTGTTACTGTAGGCAGATAGTTGTTAACAGCAGTATTTGGTGCCAATGGTGATATAAGCAGGTGCTGCTCTTGGCAACAAACCATAAGCCTCTATGTGCCTAGCTGCATGCAAGCACTTGGAGAAAGCTCACTCCAAATGTGCCACAGTACATCTACATAAAAATGGCATGTGGCCACCCACCTTCCTTAGCTGAGAGTGGTCACAGAAGTTATTTGCACATTCTCAGAAATGAAGAGAAAAATAGTCTCTAGTCAGTCAGTTTAATGTTGTCATATTATTTCGTTTATCCCCCAGGAACTCTGCTGCATTCAACACTCACGGCTGCACCATGTCCGCAGCCTACCGACCCTGAGCCAGACAAAAGCACACTACACAGCAGCCATGAGGATGTTGACTCACTCGCCGAGCTGTGTCTTGTATAAGGCTTTATACACAAGCTTTGTTCAGTTGTCAGAGGTGGCAGTAGAATCACTGGAGCATGGCACAAGGCACCAAAGTGACAGCTCGTTATGGCACATGGTAAGGCGGCTTTGGATAACTGCATCTACTGCGAGTGTTATTCCCAAACTAGCCAAAACATCTACTGAAAACGCGTTGCAAATGCTAGTAAATCCGCAATTCCGTAGAAATGCAGCAACCGTGCACGGCATCAAGTATGAACCAGTGGCACGTAAAAGATTAATTGAGGTCACGGGTCTGACTGTTGGCTCCTCGGGAACTGGTGTGTCAAGGTCACTCTTAGTTATCAGCCTCACCGGATGGCCTCATTAGGAGCCATAATGCTATCTTAGAAATTAAGTACCCTGACGTTCTCAACATCAAAGAACACATTGCGCGTGGAGGTTACGATGTAAGGGTGAAGGACGGCATATGTTTCCTTCCCAAAACTACTGGCTTCTATAGTCAAGTGCAGTTATGCATGCTGTGCGCAGAAACCAAACTCTGCTTTCTGTATACCTGGTCTGCAAAGGAGGAAGTTTCTTTACTAATGAAGTTTGATGAAGCATTTCTGAACGAGAACTTGGCAAGACTCGAGCGCTTCTATTTCTGCCAGATGTTGCCCGAGCTGGAGAGAAGGTGCAGAAAGGGAATCATTGCAATTTCCAGTGGGTACAGGCAACTGTGTGCTATGTAATAACTTTAATAACTGAGAGAATACAAGAACCAAATAGGATACCACTGGACTTCAGCGAAACATTGATTTCTTTTTTGTGCAAGCGAAACATTGATTTATTTTTTCCGCATTTTACCATTCCATGAGAGAATTTTGATATTTATAATAATTGTATTTCTGTGACTTTTTTCCGGTCGCAATCCTCGTACCAAAAGTTGCGTCACTTCGCTCTGGTGACTAAGGTCGAACGTTTCTTTGGGCCGTTGCCCCTGGCTAAGGTAGCCACGACAATCCCCTGAGGAGATGCAATTTCCTATATCACATAGCTGGATATGTCTAATATCATATTCCAGGAAAGCATCTTTATGTTTATAATAATCATATTTTTGTGATTTTTTTCAATCTCGTTCCTTGTACCACAAGTCGTCTCTCTTCGCAGCACACGAAGACCAAACGTTTTTTGGGGGCAGTTGCACCTGGCTCAGGAACCCACAAATATCGCTTGAGAATATTTTATTTTCCTCTATAAGGTACAGAGCAAAACACTGTTAGCGTGAAAAGCGATCGCCAGTTTTTCCAGTTTTTCTCTTTGAATCAGAGGGATGTCATTCAAGTTATTATTGCTACGGAAAGAGCTCATTTAGTTCTTTAATGTAAGCCATGAAATTTCGTGCTCACTAATACTATTTAGAAGTAAAATGCGAAAATGCGCCAATGTCGTGTTCGCGCTAACAGTGTCGCGATGTGTACCTCGGTATGTCTGTTAGTATCATATTCCAAGAGAGCATTCTGATTTTTATAATAACACAACCAGCTTTTCGTACAGTGCTATGGCAGCACTGCTTTCATTCCGAAGCTGCATGTGATCGTTCACATTATTGAGCAGATCAAACGCTTTGGGCGCTCCCACCATCCCTGGGCTCTGCGGTTTCGGGGCAGAAATACACTGCCTAAAGCTGAAAAGTTCTGGAACTTCAAAACCGCCGCTTTTTGTGAGCAAATACCTTCAGCTTAACACTTCATTTGAACTCTGGGACCCGAACAGATGTCTGAAGGAGACATCATCTCCGATCGCTGCTTCGGGAAAGCCATTTGTTAACAGCCAACTTTCTAACTGCTAGATTGGATAATAGTGATCTTGGAAAGACTGCTCAAGAAGTAGAAACAACCATAATTGACAGTGTTAATCTCGAAGTGTTGAATGTAATGATGATTGGCAAACTATCTGAGCGACCAGATTTTGTGAACCTTCTTGGCATTATTTTGTGGAAAAGCCAGATATTTTTTGCATGTAGAGGTCTAGTGGCTGCTAGTTTTGTTGCTAAACAAAATGCGTTCATGCTGCATGAGACTTCACACTCAGGGATAGTCACGCCTGACTTTTTATTGTTTCTGTGGCCCGTGTGGATGTACACTGTAAACAAACAATATGGTTGCATTCCAAAGTGTTTACATGTCGATCCTGGTTCCATGTAGGAATTGCTTCTAGAGCGATTGGCTGAATTCTCTCAGAATGTTCAGCCACTTCTTCGAGGTGACCCTATGAATGCAAAAGAACACAAGAAAATGTACCGGCAGCTCAGAGATCAACTGTTGTTTTTCTTAAAGCAAGTGTCTGTCAACAATCATATTTTCACATTTGAGTAATTTTGGTTATCTGTTGCTTCATCATGTAAACCAGAATATGTTAGCCAAACTGTTCAATTTAACCCACAACCTTCGTAAATAAAAACCTGGAAAATATATATTAAATGCCTTCCGCTTACTTCCACAGTGAAAATAAGCTGATTACTACCGGCTCAAAATCTCATAAACGCTGAGAGTATTAGTCTTTGGGAGATGCGCCCTCCATAAAGTTTCTATCTCTCTCATGGGAGAATCCTGACCCAAGAACGAAGATCTACCAGAGAAGAAGCCAAAGCTACGTAGGTTCATTGTAAAAAGACTTAGCTAGACATTTGCAACAAAATGATACCTGCGTTGCAGGCTGTGTTCATGAGGAAGCTTAAAACTACGAGGAAAATCCGAAGGTACAAAGAGAAAGCAGCGACTGCTTCTCCACCAGCTTTGCCATCATCACGGTTGGTGGTTGCCACCACCACAAAAGAGAGTGCGATGGCTGAGCTTGAGGTAAAGCGCACAGTTCTTTAGTGAATGATTTGACTGTATTTAGGCGCTAATTAAGCTCTATCACACTTTCCCTCGCAGCTTCTGTTGTCGTCATCTTTCGCACATGCCACAATGGATATCGCAAGGTTAAAATAACTCATGACGGTGACATTTGATCACTGGGCAGCGACCTTCTTTGACCCCCTGCCAAAGTACATTCTTGGCGAAGAAATAGTAAAAGTCTAGACCTGCCTTGTAATTTCATAAGACAGAAAAATAGTATATCAGGTGCAGAATCTTACAGCTTCGCAGTGACTATGCCAAATAGATTAAGAATGATGATGATAGTAGGCTTTATGGCACAAAATGCTGCTGAGGCCAAAGTGCGCCAAACTGGGTTAAAATGGGATATTGCTTGTCATTATCATGGGTAATCTAAGGACAGCAGTCAATTGTGACTACTGTCCTTAAAAGTATAAGCTTAATAGGAAGTGGCTATTTGGGCCACTACATTATTTCTCAATATCTGACCCGATCAATCTATTTGAGGGAAACTAAAAATGTGGCCGTTTACTGTTCACATTAACACCCAACCAACCATTGGACATCCATCGGACATCCGATGGATATCCTTTTGGATATATCGTACATCCGAGGGACATCAGTGAAAATCCGAAGGACGACCTGTGGACGTCCCACGGACGTACAAAGGTAAGACTTTTGTACATCCGGAGGACATCCAAACACGGATCCTCAGCGGATGTACTTTGAATATCACACCCTAAAATCCCTAGAGATTAGGGCATTACATCTTATGCCCTACCCTTTACTTCCTTGCCTTTTTAAGTCGCACTATAAGGGTCATCTATTGCTTTCAGCTGCTGTAAAGCGGACAAAGCACTGCAAAGAGTCTACGAAAAAGAGGTGGAAATGGAAGTCAAGGAGAGGCTTCGCCGCGCAAAGGAGAGGTGTGCCACTTGTAAGGGAGAGTAGGCATCTACCTTCAAGTGAGAAAGGTGCCTCTGCCCTGGCTCTGATTGCAAATAAAAAGTATTCTGCTGTCTAGCATTTTTGTTTTCTTCTACCTTACGAAACATAGGGCCAACTGGCACTGCGACATCACTACGTAAAAAGTAATCAAATGATTACAAAATTACTTTAAACACATGCATCACAATTAATTTGATTACTTGTAGTCGAGAACATACAAGACTGTTTTTCTTTTTACCGCACACAGTATCTGCTTGAAATGAGTTTACAATTCTGAGGTTCTAGGTCTATTAAAGGACACATGCAAAGGAAAAAAGTATGTTTTTTAAACAGCCTAGATGGAAAAGGTATGTTATAAAACGAATTTACAAAGAAAGAAAATTTTTAAATCTATATTTATGGCGCAAAACGAATTTGTAGTTGGCGCCCCCGGGAGCCGCCGCTGGTCACGTGGTAGACCTGTGCGTCGCCGCCGCAGCACGCTGAGCGTTTTGCGCCGCCGCTTCAACGCGTTTCACCACGCCGCCGTCGCCGCCGCCCAAGTTCGTCTGTTTCGGGGCGCCGCCGCCGTCATCTGACCAGCGTCTATCACGTCTGCTTGCGATTTTTCAAAAGCTTCATTTGGGCTCTAAAAGTTACTTATTAATCTTTGCTTTTTGTTGCACTTCAAACGAAGATGAGTAAGGAAGTTTTCGAGACCATATAAAGCTTCCGAAAGAGCGCAAGTACCACGTGACAAATAGGGGCCAGTCACGTGATTAATATGGGCCACTTTTCTGCGGCGCCAGTGGGCGCCAACTACAAATTCGTATACGGCATAAATATAGCTCTAAAAAATTTTATTTTTCGTTGTAAATTCTGACAACACGGACAACCGGACAACACTTCGACAACACTTGAAACAAAATCGCATCCGTGAAAAATTACCGATGTGTCCACCTCTTTTTTTTCCCCTCATACCTACCGAAAAATGTTAGAGACCCCAGAAAGCATCTAATGCGCCCCTCAAACCCTCAGCTTAAAGCTCGCTTTCATGAAAGCACTGTAAAGTTGAAGTGTAACGATAGACTGTAACGCATAATTTTAGCAGAAGATTAGGGGTGTGCGAATATTAATATTTTCGAATACGAATAGTTAGCTTAGAATATTGAATAGTCGAAGGCAGGTGCATTTATTCACAGCATTTTTATTTTCGCATATAGGAACTGCAGTTAATTTTTATTTTTTGTATTTTTGAATGGCAGAACTGCAGTTGATTTTTCTGCATGACAACTTGTAAACTTGACAAGAATAAAACAAACAAACGAAAATTTGAGCTGTAGGGAAGACTACAAGTTCTCATGCAGAAAAATCAACTGCTGCACATTGTCAGGTAAAAGGCGCTCCCTTCGAGCGGAAACTACACCTCCAGCCACAGAAAAAAAACTCTCTCACTCGGCACTGAAGTGGCAGGTATTGCCAGGTACTTGGATATCTTAAGCACCCGACAGTTCGCCACCACTAACACAAATCACTCTATCTCTTTCTCCTTAGCAGTGCCTTCTCCGCATACGCTACCACTTCCCATTCTGAAGCTGAAACCACCCTGCTTTCCCTTGCACTTTTGGCTAAGTGGTCAAACGCTTGCGAAACATCTGCTGACGGCATTGAACCTTGCTCTTGTGACTGTGTTGCAGCTTCTGGTTGGGTTTCTTCAGTAGCATCACATGAGCTCTTGCAGCACCAGAGCTTTTAGCCATAATAGTTTTTCCTTTTCGGCTTTACAAATAGTGGACTTGAAGCGTGGGTCCAAGAACATAGCAAGGCATGCTTCCTTGTCCTCCTCATCCAGAGTAAACCTTACATTGATGGATCTTGTCAGTTCTGCAGAGATGAACTGCGACGTGGCGGCGGTGAAGCGTCGCCTGGATGAGGTCAACGCAGAATCGCAGGAGCGGCGGCTCAGCCAGCTTGAGAAGCAATGGACGACTGGCAGTGGGCGGGGGGATACGTGTCCCCAGCCAACCACGGTTGTCGTCGCTTACACGCGGCGACAAGCAGGCTCTGTGACCATCTGCCGGACTGGAACGCTCCGCACGACGCTAGCTGACGAGGGTAAGCGCCATATGTTCAGCCTCTACTAGTCGATGGTGTTGTTAGAAAGGTCATTGTGATTTGTGACCTTAAACGTACGAAGGCTCTCAGCGAGGCGGAGACAGAACCAACTTTATCACCTCGTGACAGAGCACCACCTGGACGTCGTCGCCGTGCAGGAGACAAAAGTAGAGAGCGTGGAGCACGATATGACATTTGTGTCGGCCATGCGGTGGAGACGTCGGCTGGGTGTATTTTGCTTATTCGTCATTGTCTAAGAGCTACAGTCCAGTCTGTGAATATGTGTGTGTCGGGGCAATTTGTATTATGTGATTTTAGGTTTTGTTCCTTAGAATGGCGTGTTATTTGTGTGTATGCTCCAACTACAGTTGAAAAAAGGCGCATGATTTTTGAGGGCATTTAGCATTACTGCAACTGCGAACAGCTTCTCATTTGTTTTAATGAGTATGGCCTTGACGATCTTGGTGAATGCCTCAGAAATCGGCGGGGGTACGGTTTACTCACTTTCAAGGGCAAGTCATGCCCACTTGGACAGATTGTATGTTTTGTTGGAGCCGCTTCCTTTATGTTACGATTATAGTGCACGCCCAGTGTCCTTCAGTGATCACTGTCTGGTTTCTGCTTGAGTTATGGAAACTCAACTCCAAACTCTTAGAGGATGACGTTTTTAGAGCTCAAGTGCAGGCTTCTATAGAAAAAGTACAGAATGGGCAAAAGCTGGAGTATGGGACTAAGTGGGAACGTTTCAAGCAGGAAATAAAGATAAGAGCTTTAAAAAGAGCAAGCGCAATTCAGAAGGAAAAAAAAAGAAATGAAACATGTTTGCGTTATAACTTGCAGAGACTGATAAAAGAAGAGTGCAGAATGCCGAGTGCATTCAAAGATGACATCTGTACTTTGAAGGCAAAACTCGAACTCATCGACAGAGAACGTTATCGCGGAGCATTGGTGAGAGCGCGAGCTGGCAGGCTATTAGCTGGGGAGACACCCACTAAGCACGCCCTAGGCCTTGAAAAAAGGAATGCGCGGCGCAATGAGATAGCAGAAATGGAATATGGTGGGCTAGTTACCAGTGAAAAAGCAAGAGATCCAATGTGCCTTTTACGAATATTACAGCACATTGCTTGCTCATAACCCTGTTCAAACAGAGCGTTTTAAAAGACAATTTTCGTCTTTTATACCCCGTCTTGACGACGATACAAAAGAAGTGTTGAAGGGATCTTTTACCGCCGAGGATTTTAAAATAGCGGTCGAGGCCCTAAAGCCAAGGAAGTCTTCGGGACCTGAAGGACTAAGTGCCGCTTTTAATAAGTCCTTTAAACATGAAATTTCGCCCATCTTAACTAACGTTTTCAACGAAGCTTTTGATTTAGAAGTTTTTCCACCAATTTTTCTGTCGTCGCACATTGTGTTAATCTAAAAAGAAACGAAGGACGATTAAGTAACGTCGACTATAAGGTACAAATGAAAATATTGGCCAGACGATTACAATCCGCAGTAATAGAACTAGTCAGTCCGCACCAAACGTGTGAAATAAAGGAGAGAACTGATATTTACAAACATCCAAAAAGCACGGAGCGTGCTGGAGTGTTGTGATGTTATGAAGAGGGGTGTAGCTATGCTACAAATTGACCTCGAAAAGGCCTTCGACCGTGTACCGCATGACATTCTTTTATCTGTTTTACACCATGTAAATGTCGGTTCAATTCTATGCAAACTGTGCGGATGGCGTACAGTGGTTGTACGACCAGTCTTATAGTGAATAAGGCGGTTGGAAAGCGTATCAAAGTAGAGCGTTCCACACGCCAGGGATGTCCTCTTTCACCCCTTCTTTTTTGCATTTATATAGAATCGTTTTGTCTGAGTATAATTTGAAACAATACTATCAGCGGGTTTAATATTTTTGCATTGGAAGTACATATTTTAGCTTACGCCGATGATATCGCCGCGTTTTGCATAAATAAAGAAAGCATAGTTGAAGTTGTGAACAGTCGAACGTTTTTGTGCAGTTAGAGGTAGCGCTGTAAAATTGGGATGAATGTCTGGGTTTTTGGCATGGTCACTGGTGTTCCACTCCCAGTGTGTTTCAAAATATGAAATTGTAAAATATTTGGGCATACCTTTCTAGAACTACCAATATCTAAAGTGGTTAACCACTCCTGTAAAATATTTGGGCGTACCTCTCGAGAACTACCGTGACAGTGAGCTATATTGGCGCAGGAAGCACTTCAACAAGAAACGCAGGAAGCGAAAAAGGCGGGAAAGTCTGTGTCCGTTTTACATCGGGAGCTGTGCTGTCGCCATTGCTGTTCCCACTGCCATTGTTCTTGAGGAGCGGGATAAAGCTTTTCCGAGAGGATCCAACGTGTATTTAGGAGGAACGACCTACTCATTGCCTTTGAAGAGCATAATAGAGTAATTGACCTACAAGAGAACTGTCCGGAGAGCGAACTGAGGCAAGCGATATCTGAGAAGTTTCTGGACGTTGACATCAACTCGACTTTGATTCATGTAAGTTGACAGTTGCTCTGCTTTTATATTTTCTAAGTAAAGATAATATAATGTAGGCAAATAAAATTAGGAGGAAGTGTTTGTTAAACATCTTGGTATGCGAACGCAAAAGTGTCTGACGTGTTTTTGTGCACCCCTTGTCACCTTTTGCGTCGAGATACTGCAGTGCGCTTAATGTGATCGTTGCTCGCTCACCGTAGCACGACCGCTAACTGCGCCTTTTCAATTGTTAAGCTGCCTGCTGTGATGACGCAGGACGCTGGGCCATGCCAACCATAGTTTTTGTTTTGTTGTGTATTTATTATTATTACTTTTTTTTTGCCGGCGGTGCAGTGTGTTGTTTTGATACCAGATTTACGGATCCCTGTACCAACTGAGTCATTCTCTGACGAGTGCACGATACACTACATCGTGCACCGCGACTGGAAATGGCTATATGCACGACGCGTAGAGCTCACGCCATTTGGGTCACCCTTTTCAGATGGCGCGTGTATCACTGGGGAGCGTGCTGTAAGCCAGTCCCACCCCCCTCCATCCCCCTTCCCTTCCCTCCCTCCCCCCTGCATTCACGACGCTTCGCGGCGACAGTGTGCGGCTGCAAATTACAGAACTATTAACCCAGGCACTCAAATAAATGCAACAGATGCCCACTGTAACTTCTTGCTTTGACGATCTAAGACTTTAGAGACCTCGGCTCGTAGACAAATTTTATCTTTATCTCTAGTCTTTCGATCCAGGTAACATCATGTTCTTAAACTTATGCATTCTATTACAACCACTAGCATCACATCTGTGTTTCATCTGTCGGCTATGGGTAGTTTATTTACGCCAGTCAAAAAACGTAATTTCCTCTAAAAGTACTGGTAATATTTACCGTGAAATACCGCCAAATCGCCTATTTCGTTCAAGCGCCCACTATTAATATTTTGCAAACTTGAGGACTGTTAATAGTGTATTGTTTTTTTTAAATTCATTTAAGATCAAAACAATCAATTTTTGGAATCAAAATTAATTAATTTTAAAATCATTTCAGCAGCATACTTTTTTGGTTTACTTTTCATTGCTACCTACAACTACCACTTACTCAGCTCACGAGTGCTGCTCAAAACAAATTGACTGGATCAACACCAACGTTACTAGAACTCTCAGTTGGGAAACTCACCGTTGAAACCTGGGGCGTTGGCGTCCACCGAGACAGAGCTAGATACGACAACAGCGCCACTCCTTGGCGCCCAGCAACTTGACGTCGCGACACCAGCAACACGGGCCGCCCGCGTTCACACGCAGCAACCAATTGCTACAATTTGTTATCATCATCATTAAATTTTATTTTTCTTACACTACTTAGACACACTGTTATGCGCTATGAACGTGTTTTATACATTTAAATGGCGTCAAAATATTGCGTCCCTGATTGGCTGCTGCCGCTTCAAACGTCCCGAGTTGTCAGAGCTGCTCGTCCGTTTCGAGCCGGAACCCATCTCAGGCCTGCTTCAGAAGGGGCAACTTTTAAAGCAATTTCGGGGCTGCTGGCGGGTCGTTCCCTAGTAGAAGCTTGGTCTGCTGGGCAAGTTGGTAATTGACATTCATATTAAATATAAGGCGTTTTAGTCTTTAGATGCCCGGTTGTCTTTTAACTCCCTTGACCTTGTGTGCAGGATGTACAGGCCACGCACAAAAAAAGGCCCTTTTGGCTTTTGACTCAGCCCACTCTAAATTGATAAAGAGGGGCATCGCCTCGCAGTGCCTTTGGTCGGCACTGCTGAAGTCCTGTCCGCATGTATTTAGTGATAGTTTTGACCTCCAGACACTTCGCTTGGAACACTCCGGATTTTCCCTCGGTTCTAATACCCGTTGCAAACAAGAGGAGACCAAAGAATTTCGTTTCCTAGCTTTCCCTAGATCGACACGAATCGCTGAGATCGGGTCCGACTCGAAACGGACGAGGAACTCTGACAACTCGGAGACGTTTGAAGTGGCAGCAACCAATCGGGGATGCAATATTTTCACGTGACACCCCTGTGGTGGTGATGATGACAACTAAAGAATTGCTTCTGGTTTGAACTGTTTTCGGAAACAAACTGTTCTCGAAAGATGATTTAGTATTCTCAATGCAATTTAAAAATATAAAACATGTTTTTAGCATGTAACTGTGTGTCTAAATAGTTCAAGAAAAATCGAATTTCATGATGATGATGGGAAGTCGTAGCGATTCGGTTGCTGCGTGTGAACGCAAGTGGCCCGTGTTGCCGGTGTTGCGACGTCAAGTTGTTGGGCGAAATGCCCCGTCTGAAGCGGGCCTTAGCAATCCATGTTGATCTAGGGAAAGCTAGGGAACAACCCGCCAGCAACCTCGAAATTGCTGGAAAAGTTGTCCCGTCTGAAGCGGGCCGTAGGCAAACAATGTCTCGACAACAGCCAACATAACCATTCCCTGCTCGTGAAAGGGCTCTTGCGCTTTTATTTCTTTTAACCCCTCTCCCCTCCCTTCCCAACTATGTTTACAACTGGATACCAATGTTTACTACATCCTTTCTTTACACTCACCATCAGGTGTTTGACAAGGAGTTTGAGGCGTTTGTGGACTACGACTCCGGGGCAGTTCTTGAAGATAAGGGGAAAATAATCTTAATTCAAAAGGAAAATTCCTCTGGGACTGATAACCAATGACCAGAGTTTGCAGATGTTGATATGTCTTTTTTCTGTTTCAGACCAGCTAGTGTTGTGGTTTCAGCCACTGGTGCAGAAGGGGTGAAAACTGTGC
The DNA here is from genome assembly GCA_037355805.1 of Ixodes ricinus. NCBI lineage: Eukaryota > Metazoa > Arthropoda > Arachnida > Ixodida > Ixodidae > Ixodes > Ixodes ricinus. Next base: position 37,684 of record JAZHYW010064587.1, read on the forward strand.
ACTCGACTTGGACTTTGTGCTTCCAGACTTTCCATTCAACATTGCTCTGTCATTTAAAGCCCAGAAAAACAAGACCTGCCTGACAAATACACTGAGGAAAAGAATAATCCAGTGGACATACCACCATTTATGCCAGTACAATCTGTAAGTTAACTCAGCAGAGACATGCGTCAAGGTTATGGCACTGAGAATTTTAAGTGAGACTTTTCAGTTATCCTGGAAGGCTCTATGCAGAAGCATCACGGCAGCTCGTCCTCAAGCATCCAGACCTTCGGGATAGCATTGACACAGGATATGTAACTGTGTTTCTGTTTCTTATGACATGTGAGTATCTCGTAGTGTTCAGTAATAATTCTGAACATTCTAGGACTTCTGGCACCGCTCAGTTCGCTTTAAGGCAAAGTATAAGCGAAGGAAGCTTCAAAATGGGTTTATTCCCAACAACAAAGCAATGTGCTTTAAGGGGAGCACATTGCTTTCCTTAAACACATTCTATTCATATTCACAATAATTCTAGGCTTGTCTGTCGCACTACACACATCCGAAGAAAATTTTCAAGACACTTTATTTTAATGTTAAATGCAACTAATTAAAATTATTTGTTTCCCTTCCTTTGATCCTTCAGTCTTCGTCTTTTCTCTTGTAAGGATCCCATTGCGTCACCACCTAACAGAACCAGATATCATCTGGTTTTGTGAGGAATGCGAAGGAGCATACAATATTGATTTGCACTTCATTTTTTCTGCTCTCGACAATCTTCATTCCACCATGGCTTTGGTCGTTTGGGAAGGTAGTGGATGTAATGGGTATTGCGAGCATAGCAGCCTCCAATATGTGCTTTGTGATATGGTCTCCTGCCTCTTCAGCTCTCGAGAGGGCTCTACTGCCTCTTACGGCCCTCCCGACATGGATTATTGAGCATGTGTGCCATATAAATCATTCCCCAGTTCCAGAAAACCCTAAAAGAAACTCTGGCAACGTCGACAAGGGTAGACCTAATGAAAATTCTGGAGCAGAAAAAAAAAGGCTGCTAATCAGGACAAGTTGACAAACCCTGGGGAGGTAGAAGAAAAGTTGAAGCGGGCTCAGCGTCACATTGCACGGCTGGAAAAAGAGCGCTGGGAGAAAGACCGGGAGCTAGAGAAGCTCCGGTACCTCAACATCAGGCTACAAGAGAGCATCATAGGAAAGTTTAAAAGCTGGAAAGGTATGGTGCAAGGTTCATCGCATGCAGAAGACGTGCCAAGGGACCTTGCAGTCACTTCAAGGAACGAGGTCCCCGGCCGCATCAACGAGAAGATCGGTGATCTGAGGAAGCTGGAAAAGAGGAGGTAATTGTCGCGCTGAAATCTGTGTTTATAAACGCAAGACTGAGGGAGAAGGGGGCAATAGTTTGGCACTGCAGGGCCTTGGAGAGCACTAAAAAAATATGAATGTGCGCTATACTAGCTTAAAAATAACTGTGGCCCAACAAAGGCAGCCAGGAAAGATCTTCGTTATTCTAATTCACTGCTACTACTAAGGCAGGCATCCAAGCATTTTAGAACTGACTGCTCTCAAAGAGACAGTTCTATAAGCTGCATAAATTCACCAGTACAATAATTTAAAAACTATCACAGCTTACATCCTTATATTTTTGTCGCATGCATGCGCTTCTTCACACGCTGTTCTATGACGGTGTGGTGTCATGACAAAGGAGGGTTAACCAAACCTGCACATGCAGGAATGATGGCACCAGAGTGAAAAATTATTATGTTAGTTTCAGGTGTTCATATGAGTTTTTATTTACTCTCATTTCATTCCAAGTTGCAGGCATGAGGAACTGCAGATAGCCGGTTCTTTCTTATATTGTATTTTTCTTTTGCTGTCAATTTGTTTCTTATCTGTGCTAGTGAATGTTTTCTTTTAATGTTTTCAATAAAAATTGTATTTTAAATTTCACTCCGTTCCATCTTTTTCTTGGTAGCTCGTCTATAGAAACATTCAAAACTGGATGAATTAAATTAAGGTATGTAGGTACATTCATCTCCAGCATAAAACAACTTTTTCCTGGGAACATATACAGTTACCATATCAGACTGTTTTGGGAATTTGGTATTGTGAAATGGTAACTGCTCACAAAGCTAATTCCATTTGGACCCTCTATATTTCTTATCTGGGGTCTCGGTTTAAAAATACCAATTGGTTTTAATATATTTATTTTTATTATCATTTATTTATTAAATAAAAATTGGAAGTCTAGAAACACAAGCCGTTATTCTTCCCATTGGAAAATACCAATGGGTATTTCTCCAATTAGGAACCCAAAAACGCAGATGGTTACAGTCCCCATTGGAAAATACCAATGGGTGTTTTTCCAGTTGGGAGTCCGAAAACAGCTGGTTATGGTTCCAATTGGTATTATTATTGCAACTGGCATTTTTCAACTGGGAAATTACCAATTTGTATTCCTCCAGTTGAGAGTCCGAAAACACGGATGGTTATGCCAACTGCTGGTACCAACTGAAAAAACCAATTGGACCGAAAGGGTATTTTTAACTGGGTGGGGATATGGAGTACTGCAAAGCGTGCGAGGTGGAGCTGAGGCCAAATGTCCAGGACCTCAAACTTCACAGAACAAAGTTGAAGCACCAGAACTATCTCCTGAGGTTCGCCCCTTCACCTGCGGGACCGATAGACTCCCTCATGACAGCGCGGTCAAGGGATATTGAATCCACTGCCTCTAAGGATGTCAAAGCTACCGAACTACATTTAGCAAATCACCTCGCCGCCCCAAGGCCTTTCTCACGGTGGACCATCCGACGCCCCTTGTGAAAGACTTAGGGATTCTTCAGTTGCGGCGTTGGTGACATGGGCCGAACGATGTGCGCTGCGCTTGTAACGAAAGTACTCGGACCTACCTTTAAGGATCTTCATTTTACGGAGCTAAAGAATGTTTCGTATTCATTGATTCTTGATGAAACCACTGATGTGGCAAGCACGAAAGAGATGGCTGTTGTAGCTAGATATTTCTCGCACAAATCGAGCAAGTTTAGTATTGCATTCTTGCGCATCATTCTAGACCTTGATGCCTCATCCAGAGGTCTCCTTTCATACTGGAACTTTCTGAAGAGTAACAACCTGGATCTAGCTGACTGCTGGTGTCGGCACAGCTGGTACAAGCACGTTGTGTAAGAAGTACAACAGCCTTTTCACTAACAAGAAAGAAGTGAACCCTCGTCTCGTCCTTGTGAAATGCGTGTGTCGCTCCCTTCATTTGACGTGTAATGAATCGGTAGACGTGCTCCCCACTCACAAGGACTATCTCGTCCGTGAGACCTTCCCAAAAAGGCAGCAAATGTACAAGGCCATTTATGAGGCCATCAATACTGGAGAGGTAACCAAGAAGCTCGTAGGAATGTCAGCCACGCGGTGGCTCAGCATTTCTGGCACTATGAAAATAATTGTGGATCAGTGGCTAGAACTGAAAATCCACTTCGATGTAGCCAGGTGCCAGGAACACTGTTATTCTGCCAAAGTACTAACCGAAATGTACCACGACGAACAAAACTTTTTAGTCGCAACATTTCTAAGCCCTCCAGTTGCGGAGTTCAACCGGATCAATAAGATCTTTCAGTGCGAGAACCCTGACCCTGTAATGCTGCACAAGGATCTGTCCTCATTTGTCACATCCCTCATCAAAAGAGTGATAATGCCGCCTCATGCGTCGCCTGAGTGCAGTAATTGGGAGGACCATGTGCTTCATGTGCGCACATGCGGCGTGGAGGGGTGTCCCAAGTAACATTGATGTGCTGTAGATATGTTGCGAGAATGTTCCGAATGTTGTAGGTCTGTTGGGAGTTTTTGCGCAACGGTCTCCAATATGTTTCTGACACAAAAGTGATTGACACGACAAACACGCAGCGTTACGCTACTGTTTCGAACCCCATGCTGCCTGGGGAACTGTGTATTAAAAGTCGGGAAAAGACAACGCACGTTTTCTAGGCGGCATAATTTAAAGGTTGTGCAACTACAGAGCAGAACATGTACCTTTTGCGATGCGGCATCGCTGTAGTAGAAACGCAAAAATAGAGACTTTGTCTAGTAAACTGTGTCCAATTTGCTTCTGACGCGACATTGATCGTCACGTAAAGCCGCAGGGTTAGGCTACTGTTTCGAACTCCATACTGCCTGGAAAACTGCCTAATAACAGTCAGAAAAAGGCTGAAGGTACAACGTTTGCTAAGCGGCATAATTAAAATGTTGAGCAACTGCAGCATGCATCAAATGTTTCTTTAAAATGCGGTATCAGCGTAGTACAGACCCAAAATCGCAACGTTGTGTAGTAAAGTGTTCATAATTTGTTTCTGACGCAACATTGATTGACACGACAAAGACACAGCGTTACTCTAGCGCTTCAAACACCCTGCTGCCTAAGAAACGGTGCACTAAATGTCAGAAAAAGGCTGAGGGTACAACGCCTGCTAGGCAGCATAATTTAAATGTTGAGCAACAGCAGCGTGCGTCATGTTTCTTTTGCAATGCATTATCAGTGTAGTACAGACCCAAAATCGCAACACTGTGTAGTAAACTGTCTGCAATCTGTTTGTGACTCAAAATTGATTGGCCCGACAAAGACACAGCGTTAGAACACTGTTTCGAACTCTATGCTGCCTACCGTAAAATTCCGAGCAAGCGCCCCCACCCGTGCAAGAGCCCCCCCCCCCAACTTCACCGCTAATTTCACATTTCCGCGCCGTTCCGGGCAAGCGCCCCCTCCCCGCTCCGCACCCGTATCACGCACCGCGCTGACCGCGCCCAGGCAACACTGGCCTGTGAAGTTCAGTCCAAGAATTCAATCCAATCCAATCCTACTTTGCAGCCCGATCAGCCCGGTCACTACGCGCCATTGTCGCTTTGTTTTGGGGGTGTCAGGTCGGCTATGCATTCTTACACAGTGGCAAAGGAAATCGAGGTCGTCATATGGCATTGTGAAAACGGGAAAGACGTACACCAGACGTCTCGACACATCAAGCTCGACCGGATACGGGAATGGGACAAGAATTTTGACAATTTGCTACAGTCAAACTACGGGAAAGCCAAAGTTCAACGAAAGCTAAGTAACAACGCGCCGGTGTTCAGTGAATACGTGAACGACGCGCTCTTTAATACCTGGAGCGCGAAAGAAGTGCAGAATGAGCCATTAGCAATCGGCTTCTTTCTGAAGAAGCTGTCAAAATAGCCAACGGCATGCAGTTGGGAAACATCGCGGAATGCTGCGAACTTTTTCTTGCGGCCGACTCTGAGGAGTCTTTTGATGGTTTTGAAAGTGATTAACATAGCAGTGACAAATCTTTGGCCTAATAAAGTCTGTTCTCAGAGATAAATAAAATGTTAAATCTGTGTGCACTGCGCTTTTTTTCTTTTTCTGGCGGAACTATTTTGTCGTCGCCATTTTGAATTTTAGTGCCGTTCCGGGATAGCGCCCCCCACTTTGCAGGCAATTTTGACTTGCGTGCAGGGGGGCGCTTGCTCGGAATTTTACGGTAGGTAACCACGTAGTAAAAGTCAGAAAAAAGGCTGAAGGTACAATGGTTGCTGGGCAGCATAATTTAAATGTTGCGCAACTGCAGCGCGTGGCATGTTTCTTATGCAACGCGTTATCAGTGTACTACAGACGCGAAAATCACAATGTTGTGTAGTGAACTGTTTCTCAAGCAAACAAGCGACAAAAACACAGCTTAAGCCGCTCATTCACACTGGCGTTCAAAACGCAAACGCTTTGCAGATCCACCCGTTTTGTCATCAAATGCGCGTGCAATTGCACTGAATCTTTAAGCAAACGTGTCCCCAAACGCTTCGCAAACGAGACTCAACCGCCAGTGTGAATGGGCCTGCTACTGCTTCAAACTCCATGCTGCCTAGGAAACCGTGCACTAAAAGTCAGAACATGGCTGAAGGTACAACGTTCGCTAGCCCATTCGCTACCAAAGCCGGCGCATCGCTGGCCGTGCCAGCAGAGACCTAATTGCCAAGCTGTACACTTTTGTGGTTTCAAATGCAACTAAAAGATGGAACGCTAAAACTACTTGTTGCAGAGTTGGATATATTACCGCCGCACGGGTGATGGATCTTTTCTTCTAATTTGTGCACGTTTACCATCACGACATGGTGGAGAACGCCACAGAAAAAATTATCTTGATCCCTGTCACCCCTCGGCCGCAGATGACAACAGGAGATTGGTCGTTGTATCCAATTTTCAATCAATCACTTCACATGTCCAGCAAACTTTCACCGTGTCAAATACGCTGTCGTCCATCTCTGACGCCACACTTGCCAGCGAATTGCAATGTCGCAACCGGCATGCAATGCACGTGGCGCACGGGTTCGAAAGCATTTGAGAGAAAGGGCACAGCAGCGTTGCCACGGTGTACTATTCGAGGCTAAGCTGAGGTGATGATGATGATGATAACCTTTATTCTACTTGCAAACGTGGGTTCCGTCTGCCATCGCGTGAAGCGGCGTCTCTCTCCGCTTGAGACTCTATAAGATACGCTAGATGGACAATTTGGTCATTGCAGGACAACTGGAAATTTGATAATGGTCACATGGACTCAAGCTAGCACAACATTGATTTATATCACACCAGATATGACGTCTGTAATAAATATGTTGAGAACGTGTTTCTGCATAAATTTTCAGTCTCCAATAAAAAAAAGAGCCTCTATGTGCTAAAGGTTGTTTCACAAGGAGCTATCTTACGGCGAAAATAATTTTGAGGCTTCACAGCACAGACGTAATCATCTTCGGTTTTTAGTAACAGATTGATAATGATGAACACAGCCGGCTCCAATTCTGGTGTGCAAGCAAAGGTGGAAAGCGGGACGAGAGGAAGCGAAATTTTGCAAAACTCGAGCCATGTACTGAAATGTCTTATGTAAGTACGATAGGAAAAAGCACCTAAACGGTTGATAACACATATGTTAAATGTAAGTTCATAAATCATGTTGAAAGTCTTACATTTGGTTTCTATTTGACCCTTTTATGGTCGCTCTCTTCCTCTTCCTCTCTCTCTCTCGTCATCGTCTTCTTGTGGTCTGCTTCTGGCGCCCTTTCTTATTGTGCAAGAGGTTGCTTACTTACATCAACTAGCCTCCGTTTTGCTGCACGGAACTTCTGAAACGAGGTGTAGTTCTCCTGCGTCTCGGCTTCACTCATAACCAGTCACCGTTTAGGAGCGAAACCTTTCGACGTCTTTTTTTAACGTGATTTGTGTCAATTCTACTTTCAAGACTTTATGTTACATTTGTATTTGGGACGGCAATTCAGGATTTATTGACAACATGTCGAAATTCTCCGTTGTTCATTTTATCCCAGAGAATGCTTACGAGATTGTACCCAATCATTGGGTCTCAAACGCAAAAAACGTACTGTTGGTGGCCGCCCTCAAATTACTCCTCCGCAAGAATAACGAAGGTGGTGCGCACTGGCGAAATAAGTCATTATAACATCAAATTTCAATTCCGAGTACAAAAAAATAAACGTTCTTGTTTCAAGAATGCTCTATGCCAGTGGTTCTGAAATCGGGGCCCGCGAAGACAATCTTCAGGTCCACAAAGCCCCAGATATCAAGCTCGGCAATAAAAGTATATTTCACACTAAGAACATACATTCTATGCGTGTCGCTAAAGCATAGATCCATATTTTCAGTACTTTCTTTTGTATTCGTTTTCATGAGCCTACGTTTCAGCTCTTTAATTTTCACCAATTGTTTTCTTTTTAATATTCATGTTTTTCTCACTATTTTTGATCCTTCCTTGATAAACTGCTTCTCAAGCAACAAACAATGTCGCACGGAAAAACCAACGTACAATGCGGTATAATTTGAAAGCTGTAGATCACGCCGAGCGTGCTAGCACCGCCCTCGCCGCTGCGTCCTTGCTACCCGCCTCTCCCTGCCAGTCCGACTCAACCGCCCCCCCCCCCCCACCCTCTTCCCGATCATCGTCAGGCCAGCGGCATCAACATCATAGTCAAGCTAAAAATATATATATTAAAAAAGCGGCACGTGGCGAGTACAAACTATTAAATACAGAATCCCACGTGTATTTTCAATCCATTACAAGAGTACAGCCTTGCCTCAGTGCTAATTTAACTAATTTTATACAGCACACAGGGACGCAGAGAGGGAGGCAAAAGAGATGTCCGAGTCCAGCTCGGCAGAAAGACGCTTCCCTCATCAGTCAGAGAGTGAATCAGAGGCAGATGATCATGGTAAGTGTAACTAATTTTGTCAAATGTTCGCAAGAGCTATTTGCTTTTTGGTGTGAAATCAGGGGCCAAGTATGTCGTATTCCATAAACACAGAGGAAGAGGCCGAAATTGCCCCTCCGCCCAGTCCTCCGCAAAGCAGCAGGCGGCCTGAAACATCAGGGACAATGACGAGAGAAGTGCCTCAAGGACGTCCGTCAAGGAATCCAACACAAGCTAGGCATCTAGCTGGGAGCATTGGAAGAAATGATGCTGTACTTACCAAGTTGTGCAAATCAACCGTAAATAGATACACGCACGATGCGGGGAGCTCACGTTACCTTCGCGGTGCCAGTGATCCCGGTGCTACACGCCCGACATCGAGTCAGAGCGCGCATATGTCCGCGCTCTTGCCTTCCGTCATACTTTCGCTGCGCGTGAACGTTAAAGGTTCGCAAATTATAGTCACTGACAGGGTGAAAACGGCGGGGCGCGTTTCTCAGAAACCCAACTTCCGCACGTGCTCGTTGCCTTCCGCTTAGCTGAATGCGCATGCACACTCAAAGCTTACGAAACATAAATTATTCAACGCTATGAAGCTCGCTCTGGGTTGTGTTTGTCATTCTCGCAGTGTAGACTTGTGCCGAATTCGAGAGAACTTTATGAAGCACGAGCATAGTTACATATTTGAATGAAATCGACTTCGTATGTGTGGTCTCTGGCTTACGATTGCAAACAAGCGTGGCAGCCGGTTTGCTGACGCTTCGTACGTGAGCCAAACTAAGTATTTGAACGTACTACACAGGTACACATACTGTCATTAGTATGCAGACAAAGGGGAAAATAGCGTAAAACAAAGAACTGGCGAGAACACCGCATCACACGCAGCGGAAAGGCAAGCATAAATTCCTCGCATGCTTCGGTGCACGCACATTGTCCACAATATTAGGACATCATATACATGCTCCATTTTTGGTATTTTCAGTTGATGAACGAATTTTATTTATTTATATTCCAGAACGGCCGCCATACAAATCAATGGGGCGAAAAAAGCAGGTAAGTGGTTGAATACGATATACTAGCTTAAAGGGGCACTCAAGACATTTTTTGCAAACGTCGTTTTTTATCTTATATTGTTTAAAAGGTGTTAGTTTCCACATCTACCAAGCGCTATATCGCAGAACCGCCTATTCATCTCAAGGCAATACAAAAACATATGGACTCTTGTTCTCGCGGACTACATTTTGTGAACCAACACGCAGATTCCAAATGATTTTATTACAACTCATTTTGAAGAGAGTTTGATACGTACACATTCAATTAAGACTCCTCTTTTTCACTACAGGCGAAGCCATCGATTGCAACTTGCCGATAAGCGCCCTTCGTCGACCACTTCACTCGGAAGAAAATTCTTCCCAAAAAGGGCATATCGGCCAAAAAGGGCAAAAAGTACAAAAAGGGCATTCTCTCTTCCAGCCGAGCCCCTCATGTGTCACGAGAACACAAGCCCAAAGTCTCCTGCCACCGCCATGCCGTGCTATCCAGAAGTAAATTGTACCCTCAGCAGCATTTTAAGAGCTGTAAAAAAAAAAAGAGGTCGAGCGGGAAGCCAAGTAGGTGCTGGACAACGTCTTGTCACCATTTTCCGACATGATCAAAAGGAGGTTCTTGCCAGCCTTCTTGAAGGCACGAGTGCCGACAGGACACTCTTCCATTTTACTCACATTGTGATTGACACTAAAACGCAGAGAACATACCAGCTAAGACCTCATGAAGCACCTTATGTGCGAGGCAAAGAACGTCTACAACACCAACGTAGTCCTGGCTGATGATGGCCACCCGTGGCCAGTTAGAAAAATGTTAGGGAAGTTGAAGTGCATGCTTATTTCGTATATTCCGAAGAAAAGATACTCAATTTAAAATCTGTATCCTCGCTAATATACTTGTCAAATTTAATTAAAACCACTTATTCCTTGTTCTAGAAAAGCAACACCTTGAAATTCATAATATATGCTCATGCTTAAAAGATGTTGTGCACAGTAGTTAGTTCACGTGTTATTGAACACTTGCCTTACCTGTGCGGAAACCGATTCGACACCCCAACTGCTGCCCAACATGCATGGAGGATAGGCATACTATTTGAATACTTATGCCCATTTCCACCTCAAGAAAAAAGCGCGTTTTGCGCACAGTATGCAGCACGAATAGCTCGTATAAGATATCGTCGTCAGAGAACAGAACATTGTGTTTTAAAGTCTGAAAAACATCTTTTAAGGAAACAACAGATAACACATCTTATAGCGCATACAAGTATCTCAATCCACCACGAACTAGGGAAAATTAGTAGCGCTCCACGTGGATGAGAACTTGTCTTAACCAGGGTTCTTGAGGTGAAAATGAGCATAGATGCTTACGATTTTCTCATGCTTTAATACGCAAACTGTGGCATGTTTGCACACCTACTAACTTTCCTGTGAAGCACAGCTATTTAGGTATATTGTCAGTTTTTGTCAAACCAATATCTTTCCTCTTTCTCATTAGAGACGGCACGAAGAACGGAAGTTTCGCATCACAAGCTCGAACGCCCACTCAGTTCGTATAAGGAACAAGCCATTCAAGGACTTGGCAACGCAGATGGTTAACAAGAAGCCATTTTCAACAGCGGCAACTCTATATTGTTATATAGTATGCAAGTTATATGTTATATATAGTATCCAAGTTATATAGTATCAAAAGCTTGAAGTCGCTGCCGAAACAATGAAGTAATCGCATAAATACATACATGACATGAAGGAGACCCAGTCGGCACAGAACCATCTCGTAAAAACGCTCGCGATGTCGTTCACTATCCCATTCCTAAGGTAGTGATTTTACTACGTGCAACTCGTTTCCCCTTTCATGTGGGAAAATGTACATAGGGCAAACTGGACGATGCTTTAATGATAGGCTCCGAGAACACAAAAGCAATAGCACCAGAGCTTACTCTAGCCACCTGGGCATACACTGCTGTGATTGCGGGTGCAAGGTTCTCCTGCCATATTGTATAATTTTAGGTAGGCACAGTAATCAACAAACTAGGAAAATTATTGAAGCTGAGCACATCGGCAGGAATAATAAAACTGTCGTGGACGAGCGTGGGACCTCTACTTCAGAGCTGTTGTTCACGGTACCGGCGAATTCTGACTTCCTTCGAAAGAGACATTTTTGACCGATCAAAAGAATTGGTATTCATCCCATACGACATGCCATAAATCTGGACCCCGACACCATAAAAAATCGCCTGGCGAAAAATGAAAAAGAAAATTTTGGGGGGTGTCAGTGTCCCTTTGAGCTTACACTTTGCTGAATTCGCTCGCACCTAAGGTCAAAGATAGTAGGACCCGATTCGGGGCAAATGAGCAATGCAGATAAATTCTGTTGCACTCCCATATCAGTAATTGTCTCAGCTTTCTGAGAGGTATCATAACGGAGAAAAATAATGTACAACCGTGACAGAAATGCTTAAAGGGGGACCAGCAGAAATATTCTTCCGCCTGACGGAAAGTCCTCCTCGCCCTCTTTCTTTCCCTTTCTCTCTTGTATTGTAGCACGGCGAGGCGAGGGGAAAGGTCCCCTTTGCGCCGGCTTCTTCCGAGAGGATAAGCCGAGAAAATCCCCATTCTGAGCGACGGGCGATGGGTGAGGCAGCAGCGACCTCGTGACTTACAGGTATCTTCAGCTCCTATAGCGTAATCTGCCCTTTTTTGGGGGAGGGGGCGCTCGCCAAGCCTAGCCCCTCGGGTGTAGGTTTTACGAGTTTTACGGAGCTGCAAGGCTGCGCCCTGTCGAAGTTTGATTTAGCCCGTGGCGAAGTAAACGCATATTTGGGAGCTGCGATGCATCCCCGCACCCATTGAAGGAACGGTTCATAGATATTCTCGGTTCATCAAGGAGTTCAGAAGACATGCTCGAGATGTGGTGACTTGAATATGTAAGGATGCCTTAAATGTTCACAAAACATTCTATCTTACAAAAAAAAACGGCTTATCACGCTCAAACCTGCCTCAAATCGGGATCGATGGAAAAGAAAACTATGTACCAGGTGCGGGCATCTTGTAGAAGGTCTCGGTTTTTTAGCACCGAGCACAAATTATTGGAGAACTTTACCAGACTATGTTTTCAGGCCACGCTATATTTAGCGGGAGCTCGCACTGCCACTTCGATGCATTCTCTGAAGCGCGCGCCTGAAGTGGTAGCGGACCTTGAAAACGATTTACTAAAATGCCCTGTTGTGTGCCTAACTCGCAGAACATGATGGCCAGCGAAATGCATAAAATTCATATTTACACATTCCAACAACCACCTGAGGTGAGAGGGCATCAAGGGTGGATGTCAATATTAGAAAGTTTTAGTGGATCGCTTTTAGCCACTTAGATAACCGTACGGTTTGCACCCCAACCAATGTAAGTTAGACTCGCTGTAAACATTCTTTATCGAGTGCGGCTGTGGAGCGGAAAATACAATATTAAACCCCTTTTTGGCGAGTCTAGAGTGTCGTGTTATTGTTCAACGTTGCTTGTATTGGTACCATAGCACGGGCCGCCGCTTCGAAGTATTTGTGGTGTCTCACAGAAACTAAAGCAAAAGCAGACAATTTTTTTTAACGTGACACAGAATTGTATTTAACATTGTAAAAAAAAACTTTTAGGTACCCTATGCCACGCACTTAGCACGAACAAACGATCGCCGGTGTTTCCCACTTTTTTTTCTTGTTAGAAGTGAAGATGTTTAGGAAACTGTTAATGCGAGTATCCAACCTAAGCGGTAGATTTTAGTGCGAGCCAATATATTGCTGGGGAAAATAGCAAAAAGCGCCGATGTCGTGTTTGCGCTAACAGTTTCGCGTAATGTACGCATACCGCTACACAATCAACGGTAACGGAGTAAATCAGTAAATTTAAGTGGCCCCCCAGAAACAAGTGGTGTTATTTTTTTTATAGTTGAAAAGTTTATTTATTTTTATACAAGCAATTCGGTAAAGATTGCTTCCATTGGGCACCAACTTACGAGGCATCAGTTTGTTCCTATACACTAAATTCTGCATGGCCCTTGCGTAAAAATGTCAATATTGTGTTCGTGTTAGCTGTGTCACGCACAGTAAGAAGACCAGTTCATTGCTCGAACATTAAAAGAAGGCCTTCCTTACGCCAAATAGACATTTTGCGAGTACGCTCTATTACTGGTGGTTCATAAAATAATCTACGTTGTTTATTTGGAGGAAAGGAAGTGGTGGTAGGGGAGGGAAAATTGAATACAAAAGACGACTGAGGGAACCTCGAACATCGTAAATATTTCGCTCAACCTAAAATCCTGAGTTAATTAAATCACTTTTGCTTTGTCTGTTTCAGAACTTGTTAACAGTCGCGCTAAAGGCCAAGGTGAGCGATAAGTCAGATGCACCTGTTTATTTGAGCAAAAAGCGTATGCGAGATGGAACTGAAAAAGCATACGCGTGTAACCGCAGCAATCTCCGACGAAGCCTGAATCTCACTTTTTCTGAAACCACGGAGATGACTGCTTTTGATGACTTGATAAAGCAAGCCAAAGCCGTTAATAAGTATGACTCATTGTCAGCTATGATAATCAAGGCGCTGCGACGATTTCTTGAAACCTTTCATTTATTTAAAAAAATTGTGTAATAAATCCAATGCCATATGATGCTTGCGCTGATATTGTAGCGGTATGCGTACATTACGTGGCACTGTTAGCCCGAACGCGACATCGGCGCTTTTTACTATTTCTGCCCAGCAACATGTATTGTCTAGCACTGAGCTCTGCCACTTAGGTTAGATATTTGCATTAACAGTTTTCTAAACATCATTCACTTCTAAGAAAACATAACTAGAAAGACCGGCGATAGTTTGTCCGTGCTAAGTGTGTGGCAGTTTACCTAAAATGTGTTTGCAATGCCAAATTACAAATGCATTTCATGTTTAAAAAGATTGGCTACATTTCATTAATTTTTTATGTTTAATGCTTCAAAAATAATTTAAAGTGGCAGCACAAATTTAAGCAGCGTTGAACTATAACACAACATGCTTCGATAGCCGCACTCGATAAAGAATGCTTACAGAAAGGTATATAGCTTATTTATTGGTACGGTTATCCAAGAGCTAAAAACGATCCACTAAAAATTTTAGTATCGGCACACACCATTGCTGCCTTGTCACCTCATCTGATTGTTGGGATGTGTACATATAAATGTCATCTACATTTGTTCGCCATCATTAGTGTGAATTACGCACACAATAATTTGTGCTCGCTGCTAAAAAACAGAAACCTTCTACAAGATGCCCGCACCTGGTACATAGTTTTCATTTCCATCAATCCCGATTTGAGGAAGGTTTGAGCGTGATAAGCCGTTTTTTGAAGATGGAATGTTTTGTGAACATGTAAGTCATCCTTACATATTCGAGTCACCACATCTCGCGCATGTCTTTTGAACTCCTTGATCAACCGAGAATATCTATGAAACGTTCCTGCAATGGGTGCGGGGATGCATCACAGCTCCCAAGTATGCGTTTACTTTGCCACGGGCTAAATTAAACAACTTCGACAGCTCAAATTCGGTGACTGCGTGGGCGCAGCCTTGCAGCTCCGTAAAACTCGTAAAACCTACACCCGAGGGGCTAAAGTCAAGAAGTAGGAGAAGCCCTCCACAAGCGTTGCGCGGTTTCAAATCCTCCAATCGAAAGAAGTTCACTGAAACGCTCTGTTCCGCTAATGGATAGAACCTGAAAAAGACCCGTCTGACCCCACTTTAAGAAAGCGACTGTATTCATCGGGACGAAATCGCTGATATCGAGAGTTTCCGAAAGTCGTCTTTGTTCATGAGGAAGACGCTAATCTCCTCTCGGGTTCCACAATGCTAGTCAAAGCGAAAGATAAAGCAAATATGTGCAAGCCAAGACCCTCTCGCGCGTTGGCCGCGACGTCACGGAAACGAGGGACGCTATTGGATGCGAGGTGGCGGAGGGATATATGACCTTTGAGGGCATTTGCCGCTACCTTCTTGACTTGCAACCGACTATAGGCTTGGCGGAAACCCCAAAAAAGACGAATTACGCGATAGGAGCTGAAGATACCTGTAAGTCCACGAGGTCGCTGCTGCCACCCATCGCCCGTCGCTCAGAATGGGGATTTTCTCGGCTTATCTCTCGAAGAAGCCGGCGCAAAGGGACCTTTCCCCTCGCCTCGCCGTGCTACAAGACAAGAGAGAAGGGAAAGAAAAGGGCGAGGAGGACTTTCCGCCAGGCGGAAGAATATTTCTGCTGGTCCCCCTTTAGGCAGAAGAGGGAAAAGGGCTACTAGCGCTTTCCCCCTTGCTCATTGGGTCGAAGTGAAGTCCCGTATGAGGCTTCGCCGGTGTTGGGTTTTGTGCGTTGCCCAAACTTCCTTCGCGCTTTCTTCTCTGTTTTCAACTCCAAATTAATTAGAGCTACGGGCTTGGATGGCGACAGTCCCCCGGCCCATCGGGACACCATTGCTCGGTCATAGGGTGCACGAATAATCGAAGAAGCGTCAAATGCTGTCCGAGGACCAACGTAGCTTGCACGGAATCCGGCAAGGCGAGTGCGGTTACTGATGTCCGGCTCCATCGCTTTCCACGCGGCCCACTTTCCGGCGGCAGTGGGTTGCGTTTATAAACCGAAAAAAACTTCCTCAACGCTATCCTCGCGACCGTGCTCAGAACATTTTGTCAATGAGCGCGCACTGAACGCAGTACCGCCGTTAAACATGGGGTACGCTCGCAAGGTGTGTGCAACTTTGCTCGTGATAATTGCTGTCTCAGCTTGTAACTTTTTGTAACTGAATTTATCTTAATATTTTTGAAGTGGTGACACTGACTCAGGTTTATCATCTACAACTTGTTGAAGATATTTCCGCCGGGCATGGCTGGAACTTGTCCAAAAGTTAGTTCTATCA
>JAZHYW010064588.1:0-13183 GCA_037355805.1 Ixodes ricinus
TTACTTTTTATCGTTAACGGTAACGCGTTCCATTACTTTTCCAGTAACGAGTTACGTATTTCGTTAGGTTTTCCATGGCAACGCGCCTACAACACTGATGCTCACACATCATAGCAAGACAGTCTGCAAGCAACGAGTCATGAATAATTGTCCATAATAACGAATGCCGCACCGCCAAGCTTCTCCTTAAACCCAATCTCGCGGTGACTCGCGTACTTGAATTTGCATGCAGACCGTCCTTTGTATTGGCGTATAAGCTGTAAAACGCCGGCTTTTAGGCGGTTTCCGTTTCGTGCGCGGGTCTACAGTGGAGCCGTCAGGCGAAACCCTAAAACACTTCTCTTTGTCTGTTTGTGCTTCTCGGTATGTGTAGATTCAGAACAGAAAACCTCTCATGATATAGTAACAATATATAAAAACTAGTCAGTAACAACGTTCACATCAAAACTAGTTCTTCGTGTGTCCTTCGTGAGTGCCCTCGTTCCCTCACCTTTGATTTCTTTGATAGTTCGCATTAGAGCTGGTCGTCTAATTAAACACTTTAACACGATTAATCACTAGATTTAATCAATAAATAATCAATAATTCGGTGGCTTTAAACTTCAGGCATAATATCTAGAAAGTGTCAAAACTACATATTTCGTGTTACGATTTCTTCCTATGTCATCCTTGTCGGCAGCCTCATTTGAAACTTGAAGCTGAAACGCCCAAAAATAAAACAGGGGCAAAGAATTTTAGGAATGAAATATATTCTGCATTATTTGTCAAACATGATAATAACTTTGGATTACAAGCATAGATAATGCTAAAGTGTTTCACTGTGAAAATAGAAAGCAGTGCTGCCTCTTAAAATCCATAAATGCGCACCAGTGGTAAAACAAGCAGTTTTACTTTCTCTCGAAATTTCAAACTCAAAGCTCCACCGATTGACATCGGTTAAAAATACCAATGGCGAATAAAACATTAATCGATTAATCGGAAGTTTAGAGCCCAGCCTTAGTCTATATTATAATTCCGCTTGTCAGCACTGGCTATAATAATTGTGAGGTAGAGAGTAAATAAATGCTATAACTAAAAAGTTACTCAGTTTCATTTGCTAACTCCTTTTGATTTCAGATAATGAGGTACTGTTGGCAATCGCCCTGGCAGGTGAAGTTCACATGCACACAGCACTTCTCTCGTCGCACCAGAACTCGAGCAAGGTTGTAGCGTTCAGGTCTCGTGTTGCTGCTAGATCAAGTTTGACTTCGTTTGTTTTTGATGATTTCAAAGAATCGCAGAAATTGCTTTGTACCAGGCGTGTGCCCGTTACTTGAAAAAATGTAATGGATTACAATTACAAATTACCGAGCCTCAAATGTAATGGATTACCGTTACAAATTACTTTCGCTGAAAAGTAACGAATTACTTACTCGTTACGTTACAAATTACTTTCACGTTACTTTTCCCGTACACTTATCAAGAAAACAATAGAAACATATTTTAATGTTTTCAAAAATGTTCTGCAACACTACTTTCCATTTCTCATACGCCCGCATTATGGTAGTCCTTGTAAAAATAAAATATTGTATTTAAGAGAAAGAATGTAGGTGCACTCCGTTCACCTGTAAGCTGACAAGGCAGCGAAAGCTGCAACCACACCCGCCATCCCGCTAGCTTACGGCGACCGGAAATGATCCCTGGAATTGTGCAGACAAAGCTAGCGGTGCGCATGCTCAGTAGCAGCGTCTACCTCCACTAGAGATCAAGAAGACAACGCCTACTCGGCGTTGTCTTCTTGATCTTTGTTTTTCGCATATTTGTATATGCCTTGCACGTTTTTCTAGTGGTTCTAGTGACCGGTCATACAAAAAATCGTGTTTTCTTTTCGGTTATTCTCCTCTTTACAATGCTTTCTATGTTGTTGAACTTGTTATCTTCATGCTGCTGAATTGCCGGCTCATATTGCTCCAGTTTGTGTATTATGTTCATATTTTCTAAAAAGTACCGAGTAATTAATGTAATTCCTTACCAATATTAGTAACGAAATTACATTACAAATTACTGCCGCAAAAAAGTAAGGTGGCAGTTACAAAATTACTTGAAAAAGTAACGAATCACTTCTCAAGACTGTTTTGTACCCGGGAAATTTGAGACGTGAACCGCAGTACATTAGCGCAACATTTTCATCGTTGCTCAATTTTCTTTAGGATCAAGCAGAATATTTTTGGTACACTAATTGTCGCCGAATCTGATTCACTGCGATTTTTGTGTCGGTTGTAGCTGTTAAATATTGTTATTTTTAATTAAGCTTTGGTTATAAACGTTACAACCAGCGTCACATATATTTTTTAACGCTCCGTTATAGTGTAAAAAAACAAAGAACTTCATCGAGAAAAAATACACAAAATCATATGGTTCGAAATTTCACGAGATAGAATATTATAACCACGAAAGTACGCTTTCAAGCAAAAGCCTAAAATGCTAGGCCTTCCGGCGCCGATTTTGTGCGCCTATACGCGACGGCATCTGGAATAGTATAGTTTCCAAAAATATAAAAAGACCCATTGGATGCGACAGTTTCAGGCTGCTGGTCAGGATGCGGTGTGGTCAGACCCACATTTCTTAGAATGAGGAAGCAGATGAACCTTGTTCCATTCTGTCTCTAAAACTAAGGTGCTCCCGGCCAAAGTTAGCTTAGCACTGCCGCAAGAACTGCCCCGGCGAATGGGTCTTTCATATTAGCGAGTTTAAGTGTTGCCTATACGACCGAACGCAAACACGCCCGCGTTAGTGTCTGCGCGTTTCACACAGCGCGTGCGTGGAGCCCAAACTGCAGTCTTGCATTGGCGCATGGCAACAACGCGCATGCGCAGCGTGGAGCACGCGACGCTAACGCAAACACACGGCGCTTGCGTTTGCCCCATACGCAATACTACTCTCTATTGTGGGAGACTCTACGTTCCGTGTTGCGTGGTTCTCCAACGTATGACTCACGACGCCTTCAACATTTCTCCCAGTTATACAGAAGGACGCACACCTTTACACCCCATAATTTTACTTAGTGAAAACAATTGGTGTGTTTATTTTTATACAGCCTGAACTTAGTCTGCCTCAACGGGCGACTTGTCTCTCGGTCGTTGATGAGCAACTTTAGCCGGTGTAGTACAACCGCTATCCTGGGGTCTTTAACGTGCATCACGCAGTAGCGATACACGACCGCACGCCGGTATACGATGCTCATCCAGATCGAAACGGGCCCAGGGGTGGGGATATGGTTGCTTTGGTTGCGCGTGCCTGCGGGTTCACACTTGTGATAGAGAGCAGAAAGCTCACGTTGAAGGCGGAGCTTCTAGTCACAGCTTAAGGGTGAACGGAGTATAGTGATGAGCCTCTTATATCGCGCCGAATTTAATTTGATTTTATGCTCTGATCTCATGTCACTTGCTTATACATCTTCTTTTACACAATCCATGCACATAGGTCTATTTATCATTCTCTACTATAGATCCTTTCTTCTCCATAACCACATTTTACCAGGGGCGGATTTATGGTAGCTCAGGCCTAAGAGTTGGGTTTGCAGAGCGAGATGACGTCACTAAATCACCCTCAGTCAGTTCTTTTTTCTAGCTACTGGAAGCAGGCGCACGTAGTCCCTGTGCATAATTGCGGTTTCAAAAACAACGTTAAAAATTATAGGCCCATATTGCTTCTATACTCGTCATCGAGCCTTATTAAGCGTCTTATTTACACTAGCATTATACAACATTTGCACTCTAGCAATATTTTCACTCCCTTTCAACCTGGATTTCGACCAGGTCTGTCACGTACTTAAAAGGTTATAGCATGGTTTAGCGTACACATATGACTAAGGTCTTCAAAAAAAACGTGTTTCCTGCGATTTAAAAAAAAAAGTTCGATCTTGTGTTGTGCAAAATTTATTTTTCGCGAAATAAAGACACTAAACATAGATGATAATAACGTACTCGGATAATCAGCTAACTACCTAACGGTAAGATCAAAACAGTGTTAATTAACGGCGAATCATTTAATTTTATGCCTGACACCTCTGGCATGCCATAGAGCTCGGTTTTGAGACCGATTTTATTTTTAATATTTATCAACGACATTGTTGCAAACATTTTGTCTTCATTGCGTCTGTACACTGATGACTGCACTATGTATCGTGCAGTAAGTGCTCGTCAGTGACTGTGTGGCTCTCCCGTTGGACATCGATCGCATAGGGAACTGGTGTTCCACTTGGGGCACGGATCTGAATGTTTCAAAATGTAGTTTTGTGGGGTTCACCAAAAAGCGAAACACCGTCGTCGGCGCGTACAACATCAATAACATCGACGTCAGTTTCTAGGTGCATGCAAAATATTTAGGCGTCTATTTATCCCACAATCTATCTTGGAACCACCATATAGAATATATGACTGATAAGGCAAACCGAATATTAAGCAGCTTCATCAAACGCAACTTTAGGAATTGTCCTCGGACAGCTCTTGAATATGCTTACGAATTCTGGGATCCTTACCAGCAGTCAGGCATGTCGCCAGAAGGGGGGGGGGGGGGGAGGCTCGGGCTTCACTCTCCTCCCCCGAAATCTTCCATTTTGCCAGGCCTCCTCTCCCCTCCCCTCATACAGCATTTTGTCATGCCCCCCCCCCCCCCCCACCCCGAAACAAAATCCTGGCTACGTTGCCTGCCAGCAGTACTCATTCAACAACATAGAAAAGATTTAAAACAGATCAGTCAGGCTTGGTTTAAGTTCCTACCGGTTCTGTCAACGTGTGCGTGCTCTGAAATCTGAACTTCACTGGAAACTTTTGCAATCTCGTCGACAATGCTTCCGCCTAAAACTTCTACACATATTTCTTTTTATGAAAAGTGCGGTGTCAATAAAACAAAATACTTACTTTACCGAAAAACCCGGTATTACTTTTCGCTATTTGGATTATGGAACTGGAAATGTATCTGGATTCTAACTGGGTTTCAGGTTTTCAGAAATTATTTCTTTGTCTGAAATCTGGATTTCAGGTGTTCAGAAACAATTCCAGTTAGATTTTCAGTTCCATAATCCAGAGAGTGAAAAGTTATACTGAGGTTTTTTGGTAGGGTACTTCGACCTCACTTTATTTCTCACAGCCATCACTCAAAAAAGGGTAAGGCCTTGCTCATGTAAAACCGACATCTTCAAAAACTCATGTTTCTCCATGCACCACTCGGCACTGGAACGAGTTAACAAAAAATATAGCCTCGCAAAAAAAAAACGATGTTTTTCAATCCCTACTCAGTGTCTAACACTCCATATGTATTATATACTGTATACAATATTTTTATTATTTAGTCCATAAGCATGCGTTATAGTGTTTCATTTTTTATTTGTTTTTAAAGTTTTGTGTTTGCTGTAGGCAGTGCGTGCTTTCGCTGTCTGTTTTACGTCATATACTTGTTTGCTCCACCTCCACTATAATGCCTTCACGGGCGCTGTGAGGTAACTGAAATAAATAAACAATATAAAATAAATATGACGTCACGGGAAAAGCGTGCCCAGATTTATATTGTTGACTTAATATTTGCCACTTCAGCACAAACTAAAGATATCTTTCTAAAAAAGCTGGTGTATGTCGTATTTTTTAAAGGTTTAATAGAAAATGTTTTTAACTTTTTAATCAAAATTTAAAAAAAGTTTTAATTAAATAGTTTATTTATTAATAAAAAGTTTAAGCCCTCAAGGGCTCTTTTAAGCCCTTGAGAGGCTTAAAAGAGCGGCCTCCCCCCCCCCCCTCTTTTTTTTTTTTTTAATCCGCCAATGCTTTTTACAAGAGTACATGCTTATGGCGCATCATCGCCTTAGATACTTCTGCGCCATAAAACTCTCAATCATCATTATGCTCCTTTGCAGGGTGCCTGCTTGAGCTCGGTTCCTGCCTGATGAGCCCGAGCTATTTCGCCAGCCAGCACAAATCCCGCTGTTTCGTGCCGTATCGAGACAACAGACATGTGAAGATGGGACAACAGATACCGGCGGGCTTCACCATGTCCAGCTTCTTGGACAGGCTCGAACTCCTCGAAGAAAAACTGGCAGCTACTCCAGGCGTTCGACCGTTCACGCCCATTGACATGGCTGCCTTTCTGCTGCGAAAGTAAGCGCCTTTCCTGACGAGGAAGGAAAAACAAAATGCTGAAATCTCTGCTCGACGAAATGCGCTAGCATTTAGCGCATCGGTTCCGATTCGGCGAAGGATGCGAACTCCAACCTGGCATATTGTTGTCTTCATACTGTTGTCTTCGAAGAGTCAATCTTTCCCTCACGGGTGTCGGCGGTTTCGCGCAACGGTGACGTCGCTGCGTCCAGTTTCACGCTGTCGCGTCCGTTATGCAAACTGGAAACAAAACCATGTGCCTATGTGCCGGTGCCATTGTCAGAGGAGTCGAGTTAACAGCAGCACGTTATTAGAAGTAGGGATGTCGCGAACGGTCGAGGTTCGAGTTCGACCAGATCCGACTTGTTCGAACTTCTGTGAAAAGTCCGACGAAGGTTCGGCTCAGGTTCGACTGCTATGCGCATGCGCGACAGGCTGGCCAGTTGGCTTCGGATTTATTTATTTATTTTATTTTTTACTCCCTCAGGGCGAAGGCATTACAGAGTGAGTGGACAAAACGTCTATAATACAAACGTGCAAATTAGGCAGTGGATGGTGATGGTAGGAATGAATTAGGGCAGCACTGATTGGTTATTTCAGTTAATACTGTACAAACAAATGTAAGTTATCAACTTCTTCAGTGATTAGAATTAGTTTCTTTTAAATGCAACTGTTCATAAAACCAAAAAAACTATTTGCGTAAAAAAAAAATCTCGAAGCCTAGACATGCATGTATCAAGGTCTGGCCACACTGTCCACAAAGTCAGAACCGGTCGAATCTGGATAAAAGCTCGAAGGTTCGTCGAACCAGTCGAGCCTCGGCCTAAAAATTCGGTTCGACAAAAGTTCGCGACATCCCTAATTAGAAGCATGCGAGAAGACTCTTTTCCTCTTGCGTAAGAGGGAAAGCGGACGTAACGAGCGAACAAAGGAGCCGAAGAGCACGGCGGAAACCACGCCGTAGCCTCATGAAACCAGTCCAGTTCAGTCCAAACCAAAGACGGCTGCATGCACCAGAGGCAGCAAATGCTAACCGCATTTCAAGTTTGGCAGTGACCTTTCAGGAGCGAATCGTTTAAATTTGCTTAGGAGGCGTTAAACAGTCGTTTTCGGGGGATGAAAGACGAACTTATATCTGTTTAGATTTCCCGTTAAATCTAGCGGAGTGACCTGGTGCGTAATTCACGTGGCGTCAGTTTCCCCGCTAAGTTTGGCGGAGAAGCTCCATTGGTGTATACGTCACATAACGGCAGGTCAGGTGACCGCAATTTGAAGTGGAAATTGAATAGGTGTATAGGTCACGTGACGTGAAGTTTCCTGGTGAATTTAGCGGGAAAACTGACGGTGCATTGGGTCACGTCACACCAATTTCCGCGCCAAACTTTGCGGGGAAACTGAATAGACCTGTTTCTAAATTACCCACGTACTAACGAGAATGCTGGGAATATAGTTCTACGCGCCACACGCGCTAGCTTTCCCGTATAAAATATTCGAAGTAGATAACCAAAATAGACTGTTTACCAATACTCGTGCAAGATGACGTTTGTTTTAGGTTTTTCCTTTATAACAGTTACTGCTGCGGGCGCCAGCACGTGCGGCGCGTAGACCTACATACCCGGCATTCTCGTTGATGCTTGGGTAATTTAGCAATAGGTCTTTTGCTATTTATGTGTATGCTCCGTTTCATACTTAGTGTAGCAACGCTGTGAAAGCTCCTGGCGCGAGAGCGTGGCTTCATCAAAGGTTTCGTTTGCGCGAAACGCGTGCCAAGCGATCTGCGAGATCAAACCCCAAGCTCGCACCAGCAGCTTTGACAGCGTTGTACATTTAGTATGAAATAAAGTATAGGTTCGATCACGTAAATTTTCCAGCTAAATTGAGCTGATAATTTCAATTTGTTTTAGGCCACGTGACGTCCATTTAAATTTTGCGAGGAGGCTCAATTAATGTATAGGTCAAGATTCTCCGATAAATATAGCCTGCAAATACACATGACGGACAAAATATGTGGGATTGCGAATTTCCATCAAGAATCATTTCGTGCTTTGAAATTTTAATATATCTCAATTCTATGAATTAAGTATAGAGACACATGTGTTCGCTGTTGTTTATGAGCTCTTCAAAACCCGTTGTACGTATTATCACGATCAATAGGATTTCTAACACCCGATCCGGTTTTTCTTTTTCTTTTTCTTTCCTGCGTCCGCGGTCTTTGCGAGCTTTATTATATCTCAATTTATCAACGGGATCGAAGTATGGGACCAGAACTGGGCGTTCCATTCCTAGTTCACACCACGGGCTTCTCGAGGACTGGCAGCTACGCCAAAGACGCGTGAATGACTGTTTCAGCTTATATTGACTGCGATGATAATACAGTCTTATACAATATAAAATACTGATTCACAGAGGTAAAGGAGGTTTTGGCCGGAGGCTCTTTATTTCTATAAAAATAATAGAACAAACATTTGTATAGTTCCTCCTCCCAAGCAATCGGAGGCCTGTCCAGAAGCCAATCCAGCACGGTCGACAGAAACTGCCTCATTGAATGGGTCTTTCGTATAGATGTAGGCTGTACAATACGTGCGACAGTCGCGTGGTTTGTACCACTCATCGTGACTTCACGGTGTCACGTGACGTGGTCCCGTGGTTGGAGTTGCGTGGCGTCACGTTGTGGCGTCAGCGACGTTATGCTGATTATGCCACGTAACCACCGTCCGCTAAATTTGGCGGGGGAAAGGGGGGCGGGGCGTTTCTCCTCTAAGTTTAGTTGAGAAACATAAATATGTAGAGTTATACGCTAATGTAATTTCCACTCCAAGTTTAACAGGAGAGTGCTTGCCTTCTACATTTAGCAAGATATAAATTGGTGTATGCTTACAAATCACGACAAACACTTCGTTGCAGTTCCTTTAGATTTTTGCGTTCCTCTTGCGTTATACACTTTTGTGGAAAAATTTCAATCAAACCCTAGCCTCATACACATACTGAGCAAAAAAGGGCGAGGGGTGAGTCTATGAGAAGATGATACAAGTATGTAGAGTGCCCATACACAGCCTTTTGCTTATGGTGACATGCATTTTCTACGCCCATCCGTTCATCAGCTAGACATCAGCGAAATCAGCTCGAGTGCGCATTTGGCTCATGCAACCTTCTCACTCAGCCAGTTGCACCTGGCGTTCTCATCAGCATTGATGTCTCATCAGAGATGCAAACAAAAACCTGCTATTACGAACCCACAAATGGACTGAGTTAGTTAGGAGAGCACGGTGCTGTCTAAAAAGAAATGTTTTGTGTGACCCTCTTGATTAAAAAGAGCGACAAAAAAGGTGGAACAAAAGAAATTCAGTTATGACTGCGCATTGTTAAGCACTCTCAGGCCCAGCTGCTATACACCAACTCAACTATCTGACGTCAGAGCACTGCGGTGGCGCTGCTGTCGGCACTGCGCATGCGCAGATGCTTCGCTTCACGAAAATCTGGTCTCTGTGCACGCGCAGTTCCCACACCTGATGTGGGCAAACGTCGAGTTGTTGGTAAACAGTGTTGGTCTATAGACCAACTCAACTCTCTGACGCCACGCCACTGCTCTCCGCATGCGCGGATGTACGCGAATGTGGTTTCAGCGCACGCTCAGTGCCCACACACAGTGTCGCGAGCTTGTTTGTAAACAGTATGTTGGTGTATAGCCCGTTCACCCGTAAGCAGACAGTGGGGTTCAATCCAAGGTTATTAGAATTACGGAACTGCTCATAGACGCTGTATGTACGAGCAGTACTCCCCCTCACTCACCGCGGCTCGCCTCCCATCGTTCGACGCGCCAGACGGCTGCTATGGTAACTGCAGTGTATTCTATGGAATACGCACGTTTCGAAGCAGCACCGTCTAGATGGCGCTCCACCGTACTCTATGGAGCACACAGTTTTGAAACGAAAATCTAGGTGGCGCTTCAAACGACGGGAGGCGGACTGAAGTGAGTGAGGAGGTTACCCCCTCCACGGGAGTTCCACAACTGAGGTAATCTCAGTAACGTTGGTTGAATCTAAGTGCTCGCTGGACCAGTCACACGTCTATCTTTCGCCACGTGATCACGCCCCAGCCCATACCCACGAACAAAGACTGGTGTCAGTTGGTGAAATTCAGGCGGTCGATCGGTCTGGCGAGCGCGTAGCTCCACAGCCCTGTCAGCTTAATGGAAACTGAGCATACAGTGTTTAGAGGTCCCATATGACCAGTAACCGAAATGTATAAAATGCGCAAAATTAATGCATGTAAACCGACTCAGAAATACTCTTCTTTGTTGCTTTCGCTGTCTTAGCTTTCGCTCGGATCTGATTCCTTGAAAACTCTGAGAATCTTGTAATCTAACGGAAAGTCACTGTTCGCATGGGTATGACTTGGTAAACAGCTGGAGCGATGTGTAAGCTAACTAATCGTTTGTTGTTCGTTCTAGAATTTGAAACAACCATGCCAAAAGTTTGTTTTTAGCAAACGCAGCTCCGGCAACAATAGCCTCATCACTTTGTAGAAGCTATAGCCGTGTGCGTTTCACTGTGGTCTCTACCAAGAATAGTAACCGTTTACGCGTTGTACACAGGTTCTCCTACTACGACTATACCTGGACAAGACTGGGCATCGCCGACATGAGAGATACCAACCACGCCAAAGAACTCATAAATATCATCATGGCCAACCTGCGCGATGACACGATCAACCCGGACACGCTACTGGATCAAGACGACATCTGCTTCTTCGTGTTCAGCTTGGCCCACAACGTGAACAGCACTCTCACCTACCAGAAATTCGACACGTACTCCGCAAAGTGAGTACACATTCGGTTATCTTGAAGGTCGGTTCAGACATGTACGTTCATTGCACTCACTGTATCTGTAACCCCAGCGAGTGAGGGTTGCCGCCACAACCGTACACCACCAACAACAGTTCGTTTCACCAGACGCAGCCGAAGCTACGAGCTGATGGGATCAATCAGTCAGCGTCATAAGCGCGCCATCATGATGTTCGTCGTGTTTCTCTACGTGTTCTAACATCGCTGAACTAATCATAGACAGAAAAGGCCCAGTGACTTCCGCTTTTGACTCTACTTGATATGTCCCATTAGCTCGTAGCACCGGCTGTGTCTGGACCGCCATGGTCGGGACTTAAGCTGAAACGAAGTATAGAATAATCAAAGCCCGTGCCCAAGCATTGCAACGTCACCACAGCAAGATCGAACGCAGACACAAATTGGAGACGACTGATGCATCAGAGTTCGGCTCGTGTCCAGTAAATGTTTCGAAGGACGCTGGTGCCATCCAAACGTAATGACGTTGCATGGAGGTATAGAGGAGGCTGTTCACAGGCTTTGATTATTCTAGCTTGCGTCGACACCATTCGGCCGTTGCAGCCTATGCAAGGAGCAGTCGGTCAGTTGTATCGCTTGCAGCCGACCAGTCGCAGGCGGGGAAGAGAACGCGGGGATGTCTTGATTCATGATTGATTAGACGCAAGCGACGCATCCGACCTATGGCTGCTTTTTGCGTTGGTTGCAACGCTTGTACGTGCACGGTTTCTATGGCAACCCGCAGTAAATGGAGTTTCTCATCTATCTGTTCTTCAGTGAACAGAGCGGACCGACATGTCCGGATACGTTTTGAGAGTTTATCTCGGGAGCTTAGAAATAGCGGTGCACATTATGGGCGCGGGCTCGTGGGCTTGTGGCTTTAAGACGTGATTTCTGCGCCAGAGAAGGTGCTTTCTGCCAATGCCCTTCTACGGTGTTTATGGGCGGCCTTTGGTCAGCTACAAATTCACACGAGGGATGATTTTCTGGGAGGGATGTGCGTGAGGTCAGTGATCGGCGTAACCAGCGGGGCTCCCTCCCCGACTCAAGCATTCACACGAACATGTTGACTTAAACAGCGCAAATAAAGTAAGGAATGAAGAGAAAGCAGGGAGAATGAGCGCTGTTTCTTTTCGCGCTCTTTCCTTCGCTGTTGTCTTTTCCTTCCTTACCTTATTTGCGCTGTTTAATCAACATGTCTAACCAACTCGCCCAGCAACTCATTTTGGTTCACACGAACGTCGAGGACTCATGCTTCCTGCTAAAAGAAAGATGCTCCCTGAATGGGTGGATGCAACACAAAGGACGTGGAACCAAAAACCAGTTGTATGAGGCGCGGCTTGAGGACGGCATTGACAAATATCGAAGACTCCTTCGGGTTTCCTCGACGACATGCGCAACAGCGCAAGCAGTTAGGCGATCTCGATGCCACCGCCGGCATCTCGCTGAACAAAATTGGTGAAGTTGACAAACAACGCGAATTGAATACCGCCAATTGCAAAGAGATCCCACGCCAAGAAAGGGAGCGTTTGTGCAGACCGAGCAAAAGCTCCCTCGTTTGCCTGGGACGTCTACGTCAGTGCGACTCCACGCAAGAGCCTAATGTTGTTACCACGTGATGCCCATCCCGCGGAGCAAAGGAAGGGTTTCTTTTCGAGATAATACCTTTATATGAACATACGAATTGTCTGGTAGTTCTATAGAACTTCCAGACAATTTGTTTGGGAATTCTGACTGACGCAGTCAGGTGCGTCGCTTAGTTACAAGAAAATCTGTACAGAAAGGAACTAAGGGAGAGTAGGAGATGGAAGCGCGCAGGGAGGTTACAGCGCCGAGTTCTGATTGGAAGGATAGTGAATCAACGTAAAGGATAGGTGCCTTCGTCTCTACACACTGTTCGAACGTAAAAGTAGTTGCTTTGTGTCAAAATTACGGTCAGTGTGTTGTATGTTTAGACAGCCTGAAGTTAGTCGCCTCAATGTGCGACTTGTCCCTCAGTCCTGGATGAACCATTTAGCCAGTGCAGTACAACCGCTAGCCTGGGGTCTTTAACGTGCACCACGCAGTAGTGATACACAACCGCACGTCGGTACGATGCTCATCCAGACCGAAACGGGCAGGGCTGCGATTTGAACCCATGGGATGCCTGGGTTCTGCAATGCGAGCTTTCGCTCTACGCGCTCCGAGCTGATGTGCGTTAACCCACTCGGACAGC
>JAZHYW010064589.1:0-81594 GCA_037355805.1 Ixodes ricinus
ATGTTTTCAGTTTGTATAACTGAAATACAAAGCAGCAATAACTTGCAGTGCAATACGACAACGTCACGAGTTTCGATTGCCGCATCAAATTAATAAATACAATGCTTGCACATTGTTCTTCGGTTACGCAAAACAAAGCTATTCTGACAGGCTCTTACGTGGTCCTTTGTGCTGTAATGATCTCCTTATTCAAATATGATGAAACTGTACTGACCCGCTACTTTGCAATACTTCCGCGACACGAATGTGCACGATTACAGAGAAGTTCCGTGAAGAGCAAAACTAAGGTTCGAGATCGAGTGGGAATCGTTCTGACAACGACTTCGACTAATCAACTTGCAATTGCATTTGCTCGAGAATCAACCGTCTAGGCCAAAGACAGGATCGATTCAGTTTGTCTAGGTTCATTCTAGTCTGGTGGTGCTGATATGAATAATTTTGCCGTGATTTTGACTGAAGGGAATAATTCCGACATGTACTCGCAATGCTATCTGGAGTGCAAGTTCGTCTGCTTCTTTTGCAGAGGTTCTGGTGACGTCAGAAACGCCGAGCTCTGATTGGCTCTGATTGAAGGATAGTGGGTAGACCTCAAAGCACGCTTGCTTTGAGGTCCTTCACATCAAAGCCAATCAAAGCCAATCAGAGCTCGGCGTTCTGACGTCACAGAACCTCGCATTCAAACGTTCTGACGTCACCACGACCTCGCAAAAGAAGCAGACGAACTTGCGTCCCGCATTGCACTGCATTCCCAAAGGAATGAAATGCGATAGCCTTTGGCATTCTTTGCACCTTCTCCGCTAACTGTTAGTCGACCTCGGCATTCCTGGCCCGCGTCAGCGCGGCGCCGTTTTCGCGCAACTTTATTCTAAATTAAATTTGTGCATAATTATGCACAAATTCAGGCTCTCCCGCTAAATTTAGCTACCGAGCCGCGACGGACGGACGCATTCAATCTCAGGATTGGTTGCCCCGAAAATGCTAAATCAATAAAAAATAAGAGGCGCGAGCATTTTATTATTCAGAACCTTTACTCGGTTGTGTCCCTTTTGGAAACTCAACTCGTTTTCTTTTTAATCCCGTTCTTGACCAGTTAGCAACGAATCAGAGCTGACGTCAAAGGTTAATAACGTAATTTCCCGAACGCTTTCTTTCTTTCTCCCGTCTGTTTGTGCACTCCGTGTCACTTCAAGTTCGACCGCAGCCAGCCAAGGCAAGGATCCGACTGAGCCAATCCAGAATCGCCAAAAAAGTGCACCGTCATGGTGTTCGTCGTCTTTGGCTGCTAAACCGATCCCGCAGAAAGGAACATGATCATGGGGCGTTCTCTGTGCGTGTCAAGTCGGGGAACAAACTTTCACTCTGCTTCATTGGCTCCATTAAATTGAAACGGAGAATACTGTCGAGACCGGTTATAACGAAGTCAACGGGAATAGGAAACCACTTCGCTATATCCGCTATTTTGTTATAACCCACTTCGGTTATAACGAAGTGCGAAAAAGAATGGCAAATCGTGATCGCTTCGCTGTAGCCGCTATTTCGTTATAACCGACTTCGTTACAACCGGTCTCGACAGTAGTACCACTATCATCAATGACCAGCCTACCTCATCCAGCATTTTTCGGCTTGGACGTTCCTCGTTACGAGAGGCGTTTGGGAAACCTCTTTGATGCGATAAACTGCGATAGTTGAACTTAATTAACTCGTAAAAAAAAACGTAAACGGGAACGTGTTCAACACGTGATTTCTCGTCATAGCACTCAACGATGAATAAATGCGAGCTTACGCGGTAATTTCTAACTACGTTGTTTTTGTTGCCCGAATTCTGTCCCGCTGAGAGGTCAATCGAGAACAATCGAACTTTGAGTGCTATTGCTATAATACTGCTTTTGCGACTTAAGCGATAAGGAGTGATACCGCAACTGCTCTAAAAATAAAGATTAGTTCTACCATCGCGTGATGCGTTTCGAAGCATTGCAAATCCTCCCAAATCAAATAAAAAAGAAAACACCGAATATATGTTGTAAAGAGGGTGTAAAACATCATAACTCCATCTATACTGACGTCGGAAAACAGAGCAAAAATAGGTACTAGGAAAAAGAATATATACGGAACGAATATTTAGAATTAGAATAGATTCACTAGATGACCTTATGTTAGTGAGTTCTATTACAATGCAAATTTTACGAAGGTTCCATAGGGTGGGCGTTGAAGCAAAAACTTGGTCAAGCGTTATATTTATTTGCTCTTTGTCTAACCTTCCCCTTTCTGTTAGAGGAGCTACCAACAACTTCAAAACATGAAAGTTATAAACACCCGCTAGTTCGACGTAGTTCTCGAGGGACCTCGTGTTTTATAGAATATGGTTTCAGGTGTACTAGAGGCTGTAGTCGTGGGTTCAAACTAAGCGCAGCCTTGCACCTTCGAAGTCGTCAGTGAAATCTTCTGCGTTGACTGAACGTTCCATATCTGTCAAAAGGACGAAGACTAAATGCGCCACAGAGATCTTGGAACGTGTGTTATTTGTTAGCCCCTCGCCCCTATGTAGGAACTACATTCAGAAAAGACAACGGAAATACCAGGGGATCAACACGACCACAGAAATTAGGCGTGGTGTTAGGAAAAGAAAGAAAAGCCCGCGTGCAGATTTTTATTTCTGGCTTCATGACACGTAGCAGGTAGGTGTTGCCTAAGTATGGTGAACGCCGTGCCATTCCACGACTGCATGCTGAGATAAAACCCAGGGGAAAAAAACGTTCAGACTCCGGGAAAAAAAAAGATATCGATACGTGTACTGATGCAAAAATAAGGCATCTACATTACTGGTCGCCTTATTACGGGGAATGTTCAGACGTTCCTATCCAGTTCGAGTTAAA
The DNA here is from genome assembly GCA_037355805.1 of Ixodes ricinus. Taxonomy (NCBI): domain Eukaryota; kingdom Metazoa; phylum Arthropoda; class Arachnida; order Ixodida; family Ixodidae; genus Ixodes; species Ixodes ricinus. The sequence goes on from JAZHYW010064589.1 coordinate 2,874, forward strand.
AAACGTGCCCAGCATAATAAAAAAAGGAACAGTATAATGAGAACACTACTCAGGCTATCTAGCCACGCCACAACTTCGAATCTTCCGCATACAAAACAAAAAGAATATAGCACGCATAATGCAGACATTTGCGCTCAAGAAGCCCAGCATGAGCGCGCCTGGCTAAGATCCAACGGTGACATTATCCGAGGGCGAATCCGAGACTTCAAAATTACTCCCAATTACGTAAGCGCATCAGGAGGCTACAACGCGAACGATACTCGCGGCCTTGACCACCAGCCTCTTTGATTCTGCGAAACGGGAAATATAAAAGTCGTTCCGACCTTCGGGACCGCAGCGACAGCAGCGCTCGGCGAACAAAACACACGAAGCTAAAGACGATATCCATCGCTAATCCAGTCCGCACCGCCGACAGAATCCGCACAACGCTCGCCATGGGAGGAACCGGACTGACTGTGCTCTCTACTCGCCCTGCTGCATTGTTTTACCGGTGGCCATGCCATCAAGTGTTCGATGCGTGGATTCTGCGACGCCGAAAAGAAGCTAACCTGCGCCTACTACGGAAAGCCTCAAGCTATTGAGAGCGCCGAGGCACGCAACGCCTTCACGCAAGTGTGCGGCGACTACTTCAAGGAGCCCACCGAACTGCTCTGCTGCGATGAGGCCCAGATCGCGGAGCTAGTCGAACAGTTCAAGACCGTCGAGAGCCTTGGGCTGCGGAAATGCGAGGCCTGCTACGCCAACTTCCAGAAGGTCCTCTGCAACATGGTCTGCTCGCCGCACCAGGGAGATCACGTCCAGGTCATCCAACACCACGACAACCAGAACCACGACACCGTCGATGCCATCAAGTACTTCGCCGACTACAAGCTGCTTCGCGGCCTGTATGACTCGTGCATGAACGCCAAAAAATTCATTCAGTTCCTGCCGCTGTCCTCCAACATTTGCGGCAAGGACTACCAGAACTGCACCATGAACCTGTGGTTCGGCGCTTTGGGCAAGAAGAAGGCCGGTCTGTCTTCTGTGGATGTTACGTACGTTCCGCTGGTCCAAGACGCCACGTTCACCGATGTGAGGGAGTACCGTGCCTTTAAGGACGTCGCGTTCGGCTGCAACGAGACCGTCGCCGGCAAGACGTGCTCGTGTGAAGACTGCGAAGCCCTCTGTCAGGATGCCAACGATGCCCAGCTTTCCAACCCAGACGCATCGTTCGTTGCTCCGGACCCTGCGGCCCTTCCGCCATCGGCCCCCGCGTCTACGGGAGGGTCTGCCGAGCCCGTGATTACCGTATGAGCGGTACTCTTCCGAAGATTTGTTAGGCCTAATCGTCACATCGCGCCCATGCGGTCTCTTAGCGCCTCCTTCCATGGGACCAGCTGTTGAGTCAGAAAGCCATATCTCGATCCTCAAATGCGGAGTGGTCTTGTAGTGGGCACAGTAAAGTTAGTTAAGCTTTGTGAGAAGTAATAGTTTAATTGTTAACTTTCATGTTACGACTACTCTCCTATCGACTGTTGACTAATCAGCCTGCAAGCTAAAAGACACCTTGTGAATTTGAAGATCATTCGGACGTGTCTCAATGCATTTTAAAGAGACGCTATAGGCTACTCGCTGGTTTGTCATGGCGCATAGCCCCACTCCTCGTGTAGCACAATCCAGAAATAGAGGTGGCACCTAAGCCTACAAGTCTTGTCAACCGTACAGAATGAATTTTTGTGTTATTTTATTTGTCACATTTATTGCGCCATAATATATTATTTGATGAAATGAGTGTACGTTCCGGCGCGCTTGGTTTCGTGATCACATGTTGCAAAACGTATACCACGTGCAATACCAAATGTGTTTTTTGAAGAACGCCAATAAATTTGTGGTTCATGTAAACTTGTTCTTTAGAATTCTTTCGGGAAGTGTTATTATTGGTTTCAAATGGTTTTTTTCATACTTCATTTTTTCCTGGAACTTGTAGGATTGTTTCAAGCACTGCGAGTCTGGAAGCATTGGAATGTTTTCTGGGAGCATGGTATGTTTCAACTTTCAAGCACTGACGAACTATTTGTGCAAACTATTCGACTTTGTAGATAATTCATAAATTAATACACAATGTAAAATGACTACATTGCAGCGATTTTCCGCAACCTACAAAGTCGAATACATGTCCAAATACATTTGTTTTTTACGTCTCAGCGCGTTTAATGCTAATACACCTCCAGACCTAAAAAAAAAATCTTAACATCAAATATGTAACAACATTACGCACAAGTGCGGTTACCGCAAAGCATGTGTTTTAAAATTTCGATCTTGCTTGATTTTCCGCATATCATGGTGTGCAAAAATAAAAGAGCTATACTTTATGCGTACAGTGAGTCCAAGTAAAAGGTGTCGTCCAAACGAGCGAAACAAATGCACTAAGAGCTAACACTAACCTCGGAATTATTTTTTCCCTTTTGAATTATATATACATGGCCGCTTGATCACTGCCGCTTCGACACGGCCTGCCACTTCACCGGAGATGCATAGAAACACTGGCCCAGCACAATTTCTTGAGTTGGTCCCTGGAGGCGCAGCCCACGGGACAAGCAAAATATAGCTTAGCGTGGCTCGGACCTTGCGCCTCTCCCGCTCGCTCGCCGCCACCATGGCAGCTGGTTAGCGCCAAAAGGCTCACTACCACTCACTTGGCCTCTCTGAGCGCTTTCGTTTTCCCGGGAAAAAGAGCCACTCGGCAGGTCGTTCCCAGCAGAGCGGGAACCAGAATCGAGCGGCCGTGGTATAGATATGCGGGAATGCGGTAGAACGCTCCAGACATCCTATTCTGTTCTAGTGGAGTGCATTTTTTAACGGTGTTCCCATTAGCTGAGCAGACCAGAAGCACGAAGACCTAACGGGGAAAAAATCTCCCGCCGTGTTACGCCACAAAAGCTGGTCTGGTGACGCCACCCCATGCGGCGGCGTCGGCGACAACAATCGCGACCAGGGGCGACTTTGGAGGCAGGGCGACACCCGAAGCCAACCTGTTCGCCCGATGCCCTGGTTCGCTTCTCCGCCGCGCCGTCGAGGACTAGGTACGCGTATAGGGCGTCGAGTTCAATAGAATCGATCATCCGGCATAAGTAGCCGACTCTCGAACGTGGAAAATTCTACTCCTCGTTCCGTACTTGCGGAAGTATCAGAGGCAACATGGAGCTTTTACATCCGAGAATATCACTCAGTTATACTTCTATGCGTATTAGAATGAAGGAGCAAATATTCCAGCTTTATGAAAAAATACGTTGGATCTGCAGAGTTGTTTGTTTTCTTTCTGATTTTTCTCTCTGATCTCTTCGCTTCTTTTATATTATCATTTCTCCTTTCTTGTCTTTTTTCATTTTCATTTATTATCTCTCTCTCTCTTCTCTATCTTTCTTCTCTCTCTACGAATACCATGGACGAGTCACTCTTTCAGCTTCTTAGACAATCCTCGTAAGAATTTCAAACGCAAATTATCAAAACGGTCTAGTTCGATAAACGTTTACGGAATTCTTTATCTTTGAATCTGGCTTTCATGCTTATTTTCGCTTTTCTTTTTATTAGAATGCTACTCGTCAGCATCATTGGAAAAGCTGACATTTTCGTTTTGACTAACCTGCTTCTGTAATGTCTTAGAAACCTCCTAGCGTACCACAATTTTATTCTCACGTAGGCGGACGCTACAATTATCGGGATGGGGGTGGCTAAAGTAAAAATAGGCAAAAAGAAACGTCACGAGTGATCAAGAACTTCCCACAACTGAGACAGACAGAAATTTAGATTAAATAAATTATGTCCGTCCCATTTTATTAGGATTAATTAAGTTACGCATTAATTCGGTATTCTAATAAGTTGTACAATAGCCGCTTGGAATTATAAACTTCGTATAGCGTTTTATTATGCACTTGTTGTTTTGTCAATTGATTCAATGCATAGTATGAGTCAGGGATAACAGTTTGTTTCTTATAGATGTTCAATAAATTCACATACAACTTGTTCCTCGCTTATGTTTTTTGTTTGTTTTTTTCACATGGGAAGAGGTTTTTGAAAGGATGTACGACGGGAAGATGGAAAATTCCACGAGGTACTCCGACGCGGCGAAGTACGCTGCGAGAGGAGCGTACGCGCTGAGTGTGGTAGACGGCAGCGGACGGGAGTTAGCAGCGGCTTCCACCGAGACCTGGATTACGGACTCGGCAGGGGAAGCAGCCATATAACTCTCGCAGCAACAACTGGCATGGGGGTGCATCACAATCATCACAGACTCGCAAGCAGCCTGCAGCAACTACCAGAGGGGAAGAGTGGCTGCAGCGGCCCTCAAGATTTTGGCAAAGATCAAGGGCCCCCAGATATCCAAATCGTCCGGGCTCCGGGCCACGGAGACCTGGTGGGAAACGAGGCGGCCCACGCCGCGGCCCGAGAACACACTCTCCGGAACTCCCTGGCGGTCGATCGAGCTATGTTGAGCCCAGACGGAGGCGTTCCCAGAAGAAGTACGGAGATCCTAGAGCACTACAGACCTGGAAAAACGGTCTGTTCCCCTCCGCACCAGAATCTGACCAAAGAGGAGGCGGTCTCATGGAGGCAGCTACAAACCCCCAACTTTTCACGTGGAACACTCTTCCACCTGATCCACCCGACCTGCTACGAGTACGACTGCAAGAAATGTAAGGTGCTTAACAACCTATATACCCTATCGTCTGGGAATGCCAGGGCAGCACAGCTGTACCGCCCATCCAAGAACCAAACTCAGAACAGTGGGAGGACCAGCTGACCAGCGCGGACCCTGACGACCAGATCAAGCTGGTCGACAGAGCCTGGCGGACGGCGAGGGACCGTGGCTTCCTGGACTAAGAAGGCCACCTTCCTGAGGACGGAAACAACGTCTGTTCTTACATCGATCAAGTTTATTCCTCCTTCCCCGTTTGCAGTCATTTGTGTTGGCGACAGTCACATGGTTTAGAGAGTATAAAGATGTGGCATGCGGAAACTGCTTTTTCGATTTTATCTATATGTAATACTTTCGCAGAAACTATTCATGTTCTGTATTTGACCGACTTTTGTGCTTCTAGGGGTCTTGAATTGTTTCGATTTGAAGGAACTCTAGATGAGCAGAACAATGATTGCAATCACGCTTTACTGATTCCGGCATGGCTGCGTAGCTAGCAGACTTCTCAGTTCTAAATTCAGGTTAACTTCTTTGTGTTTGTAAATAAACAATCATTCTCACATTACTACAGACACTGGAAGTTAAAAAAAAACATTCACTAAGCGTGGTTTGTTAATTTCACACTTCTGAATTTATTATCAGCGCTTTTATCGTCAAATGCCGCAATTTCATTGGTTATGAAGCGTCAATGAGATATCAATTTCCACGAAGAAAATCACCAGCATTTTTATTATTATAACGAGAGACTCTGGATTCTCCTATCCTATTGTATCTTAATCTTTCCTTGACTCTACAGGGCGGAAACAGGAAAGCTTTGATTATGCGGGGCACTAAAACGAGGAAGGGGAAAAGTGGACCAAGATCACCTGGAACTGGACGGCTTCGTGAAGAAAAATACAAACAACTTAAAATATGTCTTTTTGAGTTCGGAGGAAGTAATGACAGTATACCCGGTACTTCGGTACTTCATCGCATAACTTATGAAACATGTATAAGCTGTGTCGATGCTTTACGAGCATAATGTCACCTTTTTTTTCCTTTTTGTTTTCAAAATGCAAGACGCAGGAAGGGCAGAGTTGGGTTTTGCAGGCCAAACTTACTCGAAGCGCACAGCTATGCGGAATAAGCAATTATCTTCACCTGGCCTAATTTCTCACAACACAAAGCGCATATCAATTCTAAAGCTCTCTAAAAACGCGCGACACACCACGTATACAATGCGAACGCGGAGTTAATGTCAAAGCTGTCTGCTTCCGTTAGGAACTTTTAGCGGGAAATAAAAGCACAACGGTGAAATCAAATAGCAGTCTGATCCGAATACAAATATAAAACATGGTATACTATTTTATTAAAACACAAATACCACATTTCCGATTTTTCACTTTCTTTTTCCTCAATTGCGATGTTAATCTGCGGCTATACAGTCATAAACCGCGTTCCTGCTAATTTGTTCGCGCGAATTCGTGAATAGGAGAAATTATAGGTTTAACACTTTGTAAGAAGCAATAGACTAAAAGAATATTATACAGGTGTGGAGCTATTAAGTAACAAAGCAACTCTTTACAAAATAATATTAAAAAAACATCAACAATTGTAATTAGAGCTGGGTGTCGATTTAAAAATTAACCCGAATAATCGCCACACCTTTAATCGAATAATTAATCGATAAATCGGTATCGTGTATTTCTATGCATAATATATATAAAGAAGCCAAAATTACATTTATTTGCATTCGCTGAATATGTGATAACGGCCCAATATACAATTTTGATAATGAACCTACCTCGATGTGAAGTTGAGAACAGTTTAAAGACACTCGCACTTTCAGAATATTACTTCAGCTGCAGGAGGAAAGAGGTTCGTTGATATTCTCCGTCAAGAGTGACCTCGTTCTATTGTTCACAATATTCTAAGCTGAACTAAACGGACACTCGCACGGCGTCGAAGTGGCCGGAATTAGTTCTGGTGGGCGTAGAATTATAAATTCAACCCGATTAATCGCCACCATTTAGTCGATTAATCGGTTTTGTTCATTTCCATGCGTATTATCTGAAAAAGTCAGAATTACATCTTTTTTTTTGCCTTTGCTGAATACATTACAAACGGCGCAATTAATGCGCAGTTTTGATTATGAGTCAACCTCGATGTGTAGTTGAGAATAGTCCAGAGACACTCAGACTCCGGTAATATTAGTACCTCAGCTGCAGAGGCAAAGACGTACGTTGGTACCCTCTGGAAAGAGCGAGATCATGTGTTTGTTCGCAATAATCTCTGCTGCGCTAAATGGCAACTTGCACGGTGTTGAAGTTGCCAAGACGTAACATTCTGCACTTGTTTGGAGTTACAAATATCACCCCTCTAGTTTACTTTAGGCCAAAATTTCCCATAAGCGTTTCCCTTCGTACATTCGCGTTTTCGTGGTGTACGCGTTGAATTATTTACTTTCTTTCGTGTTGCCAAAATTTAACCGATGAACCGGTTAAACATATTAATCGCGATTAAAGCATTAATTGATTAATCTGTAGGTTAATCGATCAATCGCCCAGCCCTAATTATTAATGTCTCCTTCTATGTACACCCCTCCCCTGTCCCTACACCGCTTCATGCGAATCTTCCATTGCTGATAGCAGTGCTCAGGTAATCGAGTGATAAGCCGTTCATGAGCTCCGTCGCTTTTGCCTTCAGAGCATCAACAAAGTAAAACCTCGTTCCTTTCAACCCAGACTTGATCTTGGGGAATAAGAAAAAAGTCAGATGGGGCCAGGTCAGAACCAGTACCGTGGATGCTCCAAGACGGTGATGCTATGCTGAGCTGCAGGAACGACATGACTGTCAAGGGTTTGTGCGCTGTCGTTTTGTCTCCATGAAGGATCCATGAATCGTTCTTCCAGCCATGTCGTTCCTGACTCAGCATAGCATCACCGTGTTAGAACATCCTCCATATTCACCTGACCTGGCCCCGTCTGACTTTTCTCAATTCCCCGAGATGAAGTCTGCATTGAAAGGAACGATATGTGACTTGGTTGGTGCTGTAAAGGAAAAAGCGACGGAGCTTATGAAGCACTTATCACTCGATGACCTACAGCAAGGCTTTCAGCAATAGAAAATTCGCATGAAGCGCTGCAGGGACACGATGGAAAGTACATAGACGAAAACGAAGTTGCAATTGTGTAATTAAAAAAAAAGTTTTTAGGATGAGTCTTGTTAATTAATAGTTACGTCATGACTGGTGGCTTAACAAGAAGACCAGAGCGTAGTGCATTACGGTCTTCTTATTACCGTTTCTCAGCTAGAAGCGTTAACTTATTAAGCCCATTTCAGCATTTCTTAAATTCGCCATGACTAATTGTTTATCTATAATGTACACTTATATGGCAAGTATACTTAAAGTATTTTTAATATTTATTAATAAAATATTAACTATTACTAATACTAAAATATAACTGTTACGTATATTTTAGTCGCCAGACTGGGTCAACACGCAGACCGCACCGCTATAATCCGACGTACACAAACGTACAAACACTTAAGAAGGAATTAAAGCATAGGACAAACGCGGACAACACGGAAGATGTGCTGTACGTATTGTGTCCCTCTGTGCTGAATTATTTTCTTAAATATTTACACTGTACCAACGCGCTCGTCTGAAAAGAAGTGTACAAAAAGTATATATTGAAAGCATACTTCAGATACTGAAAGCATACTAAAAAAAATATGTCAACTGTACTTTTTTGTGTTATAAAAGCAGCGCTGCCTGGTGGCGTTTGCAAAGGAAAGGGTCACTAGTCACTGAGAGCGGAAGAAACATGGGGCATGGTTTATCATGTTCACACTTCATGCTTCTTACCCTGTCAGTGATTATACCTGAATGAATTCACCGCCCAAATATGAGCCATAACACGAAATAGCGATCACTAGAGTCACAAGTTCAGTTTAGAGTGTCGACTCTCCATTTCCAGATTTCATTGTTGGCGCCGCCATTTTGTTGCTTATTGCCGAGCGGGCGCAATACACCTTGTCAAAAGTCCGTCAAGCAACATTGGCGGCCACCATTGCTTGAACACGAAACTTACATGTGATTGGATCCGAGTCCTCGCCGAGCGCTGACGTCACACTCGTGTCCAATACATGCATGCTCAGAGTACGGGATCAAGCAAAATGGCAGACAGGCGTTGGCGCGGACTTTTGAAAAAGTCTATTGGCGATCGATTATACGATTAAAAAATGCGACTGTTTGGGGCTTTAGCTATACGGTGGTATCAAAGCTCGGATGATATTGTTTTGCTTTGTCACGGACTGCGTTAACATTTCTGAGGGACGGAAAATCATTCTCTGCGATTTCAGATAAAGTTTCGGACAAGTGGCAACAGGGATTTAAAGCACAAAGATGGCTGTCGTGCCGCGCTCTGAAGCGTAGCCTATTTAGTGACTGACGCGCACAAGGGACTGGGAAGCATCACAACAGGAATATTTGCTCCGGTGTATAAAGCCCCAAATTAATTCATTTCGAGAGGTTTATCGCCCCAATCTGAAATGGCGTAGAGTCTCGTAGAAGAATTTGTTGCGAGAAATGTGCACGGATGAGCGATCCTCAATCGTAACTTTTATATGGAAGCGGTTGGTAATATAAGCCTGTATTTTATATGAAAAAAAAATATATATAAATGAAGTGGAAGACCGTGCTTAACTGTATTTTCGCCTAAGTAAACGTCTGTGTCTTACGAAATTGTTTTTTTATCCTTACTCAAAATTGAGGGAAAAGAAAAATGTCCAGTCCTGACGCACTATTTCAAGTCAACGTAAAAATATAAAATACTCATAAAAAAGGAGTTACTTCGCATTTCGCCTAATATCAACGTAATTCTAAACGTGAAAACTATGGGTTTTTTTCTTTTTTCTTTTTTTGCTAAATGCCTTTTTTTAGGCTGGAACTTGCATTTAAAAAGAAATATAATTTTCTGATAACCACGCTGTTTGTTCGCTTTTACTTTAGAAAGAAAAATATCCTTCAAGACTAACGCAGAACGTAGTCTAGAAAACATTCACCTACACAAGGTCTGGTCATGGGCCTATCTCAACCCGGACACACCCGTGCACAACTCAATTTCTTTTTTTCATTTTATTTTTATCGGCGGAACCTTTGTAACCATATATCATAGTTCTGCATGGGTACGCGGAAGTCACACCTGCTCACACACGAACACACACGCGTCATGCATCCGGGGTTTACTTGTCCGCACGCAGGGTCTGAACCACCAGCTATAAACCATGTCAGGGACGGCGGAGCGCAAGCCCCCTCTGACTCAGTACCAAGTATTTACCGTGTTGCCAAGAATCCCGTCGCATCGCCTTATAAAGAGAAGAACAACCCGTGGATAACTTCAAAAGGGCGCGACTTCGTACGCTCTTATCGGCGGCCGCCTCGATAGCGTCGGCAAGGTAACAGCAGCGGCGAGGGCGGCGTCTAAAGTTCGAGGGCCCTCACCGGGCGCCATTGTGGACTTGGGTCTTGCCTGTGGACGTTCGACTCTCAAGCCTTCTTTCGCTGGGAAGAGGAGCGAACCCCGTTAGCTGCGGTTTACTCTCCGCGGGCGTAAACTGGTCACACTACGAAGAGGGAACTTCTAGCAGAAAGCGGTAAGTAAACGTGCCTAGCTACTTCTTTTTCTCTAACGCAGAAACGAGCAGTTTTCCTAGCTCCTCGGCATACGCCCTGCTGCCGGCAACCGTCGCTCGTTGGAAGGATCGGGCTGCGACAACGTAAGGTTCGGCTTGGAGAAGCCAACCCTGGACTTGAACGAAATGAGAAGCTATTTCCTGAATTCAAACATAGGCCGAAATGAGTATATGCATTTGCAACTTCTCTAGAAGATTATCTCGCAGGAAAACGAGAGTGGGAGTTTTATGTAAGCGCAGTTTGAACATGGCTTCCAGGTATGTAGCTGAATCGGGGAAAGCGGGCAATTGTTAAGCCCCAGTGTAGTTTTATAAGGTACCGGGTCCCACAGATATAATTTTGTGCGGATATTTTAGCTGAAAAAGAACGTCGCGTGCTTTGCGGGCATCCATAGGTACCACGTGACGTCACGCCAGAGGTAAATATGGCGCCAAGAGCGCTGCTCTTGCACCAGCGCAAGGAAACGCGCGCTTAGTCAAGTAGCCAAGGAGTGAGTCACAACCCAACTTTCGTAGGCGTTGTCTCGCTACGTTTAGAAATTGAAGAAATTATTCTTAACTTCAACAACCATCGTTGAGAGTGGACTTTTAGCCTGTTACTCGGTAAGCAAGATAATCCAAGGAACAAGAGATTTCGATGGCTGACATACGTTACAAAAATATGTAAAATTAATTAAATTATATTTTGTTCTTCCGATTCAAAGTTTTGCACAGAAACTTGACGTACCGCTTTACGCGCAAAATATCAGAAAGCCCCAAAGAGAACAGAACCTGGTATCTATAAAGTCCGCAAATATATGTAGTTCCACGAATAACCACCCTACGGAATCAACAACAAACAGAAGGTTTAGCGACTTTAGTGGAAATTCATCGAGAACCACAGGTGAGTTATGTTCGCTTCCCGCGTCTGCATCGGCCTGTCAGCGTGACAACCTCTTGCCGAAGAGTGGAGCCATTGCTCGAGCAAGCGAGCGAGACAAGAATGGCTTCAAGAATGTGTCTTCAAATAGACGCTGTATATAGTTCCTTTTGCCGTTTGCTCGAGCCAGATAAGGGACACGGGTACTCTTGTTGGGCGGTGTCTATGCTAGGCCTAACTTGTCTCGATAACGGCTGCTATCCTGGAAGCAAGCCCAACTGGCGTTTTTGAGTAAACTTCTTTCGAAGAGTTCGTTTAATAAGCCGTTAGCATATCTACAAAACATGCCGCCATAAGGACCGACCGTTTGCAATCAGGCTGGGTGAACTGGTGTCTGAAATCGAAGACAGTCTGAAGTCGGAAATGTTTGGAATAAGATAAAAAGAAATCTACAGGCACATCCACAGTCATACGCTTAAATTGCGTCTTAACGGGATTTTTGTTGCTGTCCCTAGGCTGTAAAAATAAAGTCAGGCTAATCTAATTGTTGAGTAATACCACGGATAATATAAGCTGAAACCACCTCTTATGCTTTTTCGGTTTTCCTGACAGTTCTTAAAAAAACTTTGGTTCAAACTTGACTTGGAACGTGAAGCTTACGTCTCAGACCTTGAACTCTGACAATTTAAGAGATAATGGAGCTTTTGTCTAAAAAACAGAACAGCTTTCTGCGTGTGTCTTGCCCCGTGTAATCGTTTAGTGTTCAAGCTGTTTCCCCACTATCAGTAACCATGTACCAAACAGCTCAACTCAAACCGGTAATTTCGTAAAAACTCTAAGGAAAAAAAAGGTCCAGATTGCGCGTTTTAGTTTATATTGTCCGGAGGAGTACGTCTCCATGTTGTATCATTTTTTCGTTCACCCCTTTTTTCGGTGATTTACAGTAATCAAATGCGACATGTACGGATTAGTACGATAAATTTATGCGTGGCGTAGTATTCAGAACAAAACGAAATACGACTACCAGGTACCAGCAACGAAACAATGAGAAAACAGTTTTCGCTATCGATCGTCAGCCACGTACTGACTGTACTTTGGCCACGGACAGAACAGGAGGTTAGAACCCGAAGTTGAGGAACTCGGGACACGCTGCATCGTTGAGTCCCTCCAGGGTCACGTAGGTGGAACGGTTATGTCATAAGTGCGAGACTATTTTTGTTACTTAAACGATCAAACAATAGCCTAGCGTGTGGAACTGCTTTTAAGATCAGTGTTGAGATTATATCATGTCATAAACATTTTATGATGGCAGCGTTGAACTTAGCATCGTCGTTAAAAAATACTCGGGTAGTTTTTAAGTATGTTTTTATAAAACGTAGCGTGTGCACTCTTTCTCTCCTGGCAAAATGTCGACTGAAACTCTTATGCTTTAAGCCGGGGTCACACTGCTCATCAGCGTTGGCGGTAATGCATTAAAAGTAACGGCGTTAGGGGTAACGCGTAACTATCTTCAGTAACGTAGTAAAGTACTCGTTACTTTTTCAAAACAGTAACAGCTTACGCACTTACGTTACTTATTTCGAGTAACAGGTAACGCAGTTATGTTACTCGTTACATATAATTCCCAAAAGCTGGAAAAAGCACATTTAAATATTTTTCGGGTTTTTATATGCCAACTCAACTCATTGACGCCACGCCAAAGCGGTGGCGCTGCTGTCGGTACTGCGCATGCGCAGACGCCTCACTTCTCCCAAATTTGGTTTCTGCGCAAGCGCACTGCCCACGCCTGGTGTGGGCAAAGCGGGCTCGTCTGGAAACACTGTGTTGGTCTATATTTCGTTTTGCCTTAACCCAAGGCGCAGTCAACGCTACGAGCTGATGGGAGCGATCGGACAGGGTCAAAAGGGCGCCATCATGGTGTTCGTCATGTTTCTGTACGTGTACTAACGTCGCTGAACCAATCATAAACAAGAAAAGCACCAGTGAGTTGCGTTTTTGACGCTGCTTCATTGGTCCTATTAGCGTCGACTACGCCTGCACTTAAGCGGGAAACCAAGTATAGGCGCCGAGTAATTAATTACTGCACTCATTCCAGATAGCATCAAAAGTTTGCCTGTTTTTTTTTCCACGCAAAAAGTTTCACTTTAGCAAAAACCCGTACGCTCACGCCCTTTGTCCCAGTGTCGAAAAACGCAGACGTCAGAAAAAACAAGAAAAGAAACAACGCTGTTATTGTCAATTTATAAATAAAAAGTAACGCAAAATAACGTGCGTTACTTTTTATCGGAAACGGTAACGGTAACGCGTTTCTTTATTTTGCCCGTAACGGGTAACTTATTTCGTACAAAAGACAGTCTGCAAGCCCGAGTCACTGTGATATCTGTGGTTCGAATGCCGCGTGCCAAGTTTTCTCCTTGAACTCATTGCCATGCGGTATTCGAAGCACGAATCTCGTCGTGACTCGCGTCCGAACCTGGGTGCAGACTGTCTTTTGTATTATGTATAAGCAGTGGGACCCCGGCTTTAGAGTAGTTTCATTTTGTGCGTGGGTCTACAGTGGAGCCTCAGGAAAAACCCTAAAAACACTTCTCTTTGTCTGTTTGTGCTTCTCGGTATGTGTAGATTCAGAACAGAAAACCTCTCATGATATATTAATAAAATAAAAACTAGTCAGTAACAAGTTCACATCAAAACTAGTTCTTCGTGTGTCCTTCGTGAGTTCCCTCGTTCCCTCACCTTTGATTTCTTTGATAGTTCGCATTACGGCTGGTGGTCGTCGATTGAACATTTTAACACGATTAATCACTAGCCTTTAATCGATCAATAATTAATTAATCGGGGCCTTTGAACTTCAGGCATACTGTCTAGAAAGTGTCAAAAATGCATATTTCGTGTTACGATTTCTTGCTATGTCATCGTTGTTGGCAGCCTCATTTGAAACTTGAAGCTGTAACACCCAAAACAAAAAAGGGGCAAAGAACTTTAGGGATAAAGTATGTTCTACATTATTTGTTAAACGTGATAATAACTCTGAATTACAAGCATAGATAATGCTAAAGTGTTTTGCTGTGCAAATAAAACAGTGCTGCCTCTTAGAATCAATAAATGCGTACCAGTAATAGAACAACCATTTCACTCTCTCTCTCTCTCTTTTGAAATTTCAAACTCAAAGCTCCACCAATTAAAGGGGTAAAAATAATAATCGCGAATAAAACATTAATCGATTAATCGGAAGGTTAAAGCCCAGCCTTAGTTGACATTATAACCCCGCTTGTCAGCACCTCTGGACTCTATAATATTTGTGAGGTAGCGAGTAAATAAATGAGATATAATTAAATAATTACTCAGTTTCATTTTGCTCCCTTTGATTTCAGATAATGAGGGTACTGCTGGCAGTCGCCCTGGCAGGTGAGTTCATGTGCCCACAGCACTCTCTTCGTCGCAGCAGAACTCGAACAAGGTTGTAGCGCTCAGGTCTCGTGTTGCTGCTAGATCATGTTTGACTTCGTTTGTTCTTTGATGATTTTAAAGAATCGCAGAAATTGCTTTGTACCAGGCTTGTGACAGTTACTTGAGAAATGTAATGGATTACAATTACAAATTACCCAGCCTCAAATGTAATCGATTACCATTACAAATTACTTTCGCTGAAAAGTACCGAATTACTCGTTACGTTACAAATTACTTTCACGTTACTTTTCCCGTACACTTATCAAGAAAACTATAGAAACATATTTTAATGTTTTCAAAAATGTTCTGCAACACTACTTTCCATTTCTCATACGCCCGCATTATGGTAGTCCTTGTAAAAATAAAATATTGTATTTAAGAGAAAGAATGTAGGTGCACTCCGTTCACCTGTAAGCTGACGAGGCAGCGAAAGCTGCAACCACACCCGCCATCCCGCTAGCTTACGGCGACCGGAAATGATCCCTGGAATTCTGCAGACAAGGCTAGCGGTGCGCATGCTCAGTAGCAGCGTCTACCTCCGCTAGGAGATCAAGAAAACAACGCCTACTCGGCGTTGTCTTCTTGATCTTTGTTTTTCGCATATTTGTATATGCCTTGCACGTTTTTCTAGTGGTTCTAGTGACCGGTCATACAAAAAATCGTGTTTTCTTTTCGGTTATTCTCCTCTTCACGATGCTTTCTATTTTGTTGAACTTGTTATCTTTATGCTGCTGAATTGCCGGCTCATATTGCTCCAGTTTGTGTATTATGTTCATATGTTCTAAAAAGTACCGAGTAATTAATGTAATTCCTTACCAATATTAGTAACGAAATTACATTACAAATTACTGCCGCAAAAAAGTAAGGTGGCAGTTACAAAATTACTTGAAAAAGTAACGGATTACTTCTCAAGTATATTTTGTATACTCGGGAAATTTAAGACGTACGTGGGCCGCAGCATATTAGCCCAACATTTTCTTCGACGCTCAATTTTCTTTAGGATCAAGCGCAATATTTTTGGTACACCTGTCGCCAAATCCGATTACGCAAAATCGAAAGAATAAAACACGGAGGACAAGCACAGGACAATCACGTGTTTTTTTTTTTTTTTTCATTTAGGAACAACGTTTATTTTGGGCAGGAAAATTGCAGCCTGAACGAGATTCCAACTAAGATAGGGTGATAAGGGGAAGGGAAACTGGCGGATGGAAAGGGGGAGGAAGAACCACGAGGCCCGGGCAGAACTACAGTGATGGTGTGGTTCTTACGGAGAGTTGCGACATTTTTCAAGTTCAGGCCTGATGGATTCTATTTTACGTCTTGATAAGGTTTCTGAGGCCGATGAAACGTTGTCTTTTGCGATCTGGATGAGGAAAGATTCGATGACCTCAAGTCCGTAGCGATTGCAGTGTCCCCCTGATTCATTGCTCTGATTCATGGTCTTTTTTTTTTTCGGTTGTAACTGTTAAGTTTTATTTTATTCTTAAAGTTTTGGTATAAATGTTACAGCGAGCGTCATATTTATATTTAACGCTCTGTTGTAATGTTAAAAAAAGAATTAAAAAGCTACAAAGCTTTATTGAGAAAATAAATAAAAAATTATACTGTTCGAACTTCCACGAAAAGAACATTGTAACCACGAAAATACGCTTTCAAGCAAAAGCCTAAAATGCTAGGCCTGCCGGCTCCGATTTTGAGCGCCTATACGCTACAGCATCTGGAATAGTATAGTCTCCAAAAATATAAAAAGACCCATTAGATGCGACAGTTTTAGGCTGCTGGTCAGGATGCAGTTTGGTCAGACCCATATTTCTTAGGATAAGGAAGTAGATGAACCTTGTTCCATTCTGTCTCTAAAACTAAGGTGCTCCTGGCCAAGGTTAGCTTAGCACCGCCACAAGAACTGCCTCCGGCGAATGGGTCTTTGCATATTAGCGAGTTTAAGTGTTGCGTATACGACCGAACGCAAGCACTCCGCGTTTGCGTTAGCGTTGCGCGTTCTCACACTGCGCTTGCGTGGAGCCCAAACTGCAGTCTTGCATTGGCGACATGGCAACAACGCGCATGCGCAGCGTGGAGCACGCGACGCTAACGCAAACACACGGCGCTTGCGTTTGCCCCATACGCAATACTACAACTCTCTATTGTGGGAGACTCGACGTTCCGTGTTGCATGGTTCTCCCACGTATGACTCACGACGCCTTAAACATTTCTCCCAGTTATACAGAAGGACGCACACCTTTACACCTCATAATTTTTTCTTAGTGAAAAAAATTGGTGTGTCTATGTTTATACAGCCTGAACTTAGTCTAACTCAACGGGTTACTTGTGTCTTGGCCTGTAGTTGAGCAATTTAGCCAGTGTAGTACAACCATTCTCCTGGGGTTTACACAAGCACCACGCAGTAGTGAGACACGACCGCACGCCGGTATACGACGCTCATCGATATCGAAACGGGCCGAGGGGCGGGGCACTTAGCCATCTGAATTCTAACTGGGTTTCAGGTTTTCAAAAATTATTCCTTTGTCTGCAATCTGGATTTCAGTTGTTCAGAGACAATTCCAGTTAGATTTTCAGTTCCATTGTAAAGACAGTGAAAAGTTATACTAGGTTTTTCGGTAGGGTACTTCAACCTCACTTTATTTCTTACAGACATCACTCAAAAATGATAAGGCGTTGCTCATCTAAAACCGACATCTTCAAAAACTCTCTTTTTCCATGCACCACTCGGCACTAGAACGAGCTAATAAAAATATAGTCTCGCAAAAAAAACGATGTTTTTCAATCCCTGCTCAGTCTTTAACACTCCATATGTATTATAATTTAAATAATTTTATTATTTAGCGCATAAGCATGTGTAATAGTTTTTTTTTTAAGTTTTGTGTTTGCTGTAGGTAGTGCGTGCTTTGGCGTCATTTACTTAATTGCTTGCTCCTCCTCTACTATAATGCCTTCACAAGCGCTCTGAGGTAACCGAAGTAAGTAAACAATATAAAATAAATACGACGTCACGGGAAAAGCGTGCCCAGATTTATATTGTTGACTTAATATTTGCCACTTCACCACAAACTAAACATCGTTCTAAAAAAGCCTGGCGTATGTCGCATTTTTTAAAGGTTTAGTAGAAAATGTTTTTGAACCTTTTAATACAAAGGTTGAAAAACGCTTTAACAAAAGAGGTTTCTTTATTAAAAACAATTAAGCCTCTCAAGGTCTCTTTTAAGCCCTTGAGGCGCTTAAAAGAGAGCGCCCCCCTCCCCCCCCCCTTTTTTTGTTTTGTTTTTAATCCGCCCCTGCCTTCTACAAAAGTTCATGCTTATGGCGCATCATAGCCTTAGATACTTCGTGCGCCATAAAACCTCAATCATCATTATGCTCCTTTGCAGGGTGCCTGCTTGAGCTCGGTTCCTGCCTGATGAGCCCGAGCTATTTCGCCAGCCAGCACAAATCCCGCTGTTTCGTGCCGTATCGAGACAACAGACATGTGAAGATGGGACAACAGATACCGGCGGGCTTCCACCATGTCCAGCTTCTTGGACAGGCTCGAACTCCTCGAAGAAAAACTGGCAGCTACTCCTGGCGTTCGACCGTTCACGCCCATTGACATGGCTGCCTTTCTGCTGCGAAAGTAAGCGCCTTTCCTGACGAGGAAGAAAAACAAAATGCTGAAATCTCTGCTCGACGAAATGCGCTAGCATTTAGCGCATAGGTTCCGACTCGGCAAAGGATGGGAACTCCAACCTGGCATACTGTTGTCTTCATACTGTTGTCTTCGAAGAGTCAATCTTTTCCCTCCGCGGGTGTCGGCGGTTTCGCGCAAACGGTGACGTCGCTGCGTCCCGGTTTCACGCTGTCGCGTCCGTTATGCAAACTGGAGAAACGAAACCATGTGCCTATGTCCCGGTGCCATTGTAAGAGGAGTCGAGTTAACAGCAGCACGTTATTAAAAGTAGGGATGTCACGAACCGGTCGAGGTTCGAGTTCGACCAGGTCCGACTTTTTCGAACTTCTTGTGAAAAGTCCGACAAAGGTTCGGCTTATTTATTCATACCGCAGGCCGTCCTCAGGCCCCAGCAGGGTGGGACAACAAGAAAGAAAAGACATAACTAAACAGAGTAAACCAACAAATGTGGTACACTGGAGGTTACAAAAAAGAAGGAAAAAAATACACAAGTCTGAAGGGTGTATAGATAACATAACAATGGGGCCACTGATACCGTCTTGCAATATGCGCAACAGAGCACATAAAAAAATAAGGTAAGAATCGTGAAGTGATAGATTGTGTATCTTAAAATCATGACTACAAACATAACTGAAATATAACCAAAAAAAAAAACATGCGAGCGTGTTAGAAATGCGAAGAACATGCATCAACAAATTGTTCTACGGTGGTACACGCAGCAATCTCGTCAGGTAAAAGATTCCATTCATCTACAGTTCCTGGAAAAGAAAGAAAAACTTGAGCACATTGGATGACGATCTAAAGGGTCGAATGTGGTGCGAGTTGTTTATTCTACTGGAGTGCTTGAAGGGAGGGAGCAAATACATGGTGGGATCGATACCGGTTTGCCTGTTCGCAATACAGTACAAAAGTTTTAACCTAGCTAACTTATGTCGGACGCACAAAAGGTTCTATGTTTGACAATGACAACATCTCAGTGATAGAGTCCGTCCTTTCGTACCTGCCGTACAAAAGGTTCGACTGCTATGCGCTTAGGTTCGACTGCTATGCGCTTAGGTTCAGCTGCTATGCGCATGCGCGACAGGCTGGCCAGTTGGGTTCGGATTGGACGGTGATGGTTGAGGAATGAATTAAGGGCAGCACTGATTGGTTATTTCAGTTAATACAGTACAAACAAATTAAGTTATCAACTTCTTCAGTGATTCGAATTAGTTTATTTTAAATGCAACTGTTCATAAAATCAAAAAAACTCTTTGCGTAAACAAAAATTCTCGAAGCCTAGACATGCTTGTATCAAGGTCTGGCCACACTGTCCACAAAGTCGAGACTGGTCGAATCTGGTTAAAAGTTCGAAGGTTCGTCGAACCAGCCGAACCTCGAAAGTTCGACCTAAAAATTCGGTTCGACAAACGTTCGCGACATCCCTAATTAGAAGCATGCGAGAAGACTCTTTCCCTCTTGCGTAAGAGGGAAAGTGAATGTAACGAGCGAACAAAGGAGCCGAAGAGCACGGCGGAAACCACGCCCGTAGCCTCATGAAACCAGTCCAGTTCAGTCCAAACCAAAGACGGCTGCATGCACCAGGGCAGTAAATGCTGACGCATTTCAAGGTTTGCAGTGACCTTTCAGAAGCGATCGTTTAAATTTGTTTAGGAGGCATTAAACAGTCATTTCGGGGGGTGAAAAAACAACTTATATCTGTTTAGATTTCCCCGTTAAATCTAGCAGAAACTGACCTGGTGCGTAATTCACGTGGCGTCAATTTCCCCGCTAAGTTTGGCGGAGAAGCGCCATTAGTGTATAGGTCACATAACGGCAGGTCACGTGACCGTAATCTGAAAGTGGAAATTGAATAAGTGTATAGGTCACGTGACGCGAAGTTTCCCGATGAATTTAGCGGGAAAACTGACGGTGATGGGTCACGTCGCACCAATTTCCGCGCCAAACTTTGCGGGGAAACTGAATAGACCTGTTTCTAAATTACCCACGTATTAACGAGAATGCTGGGAATATAGTTCTACGCGCCACACGCGCTAGCTTTTCCCGTATAAAATATTCAAAGTAGATAACCAAAATAGACTGTTTACCAATACTCGTTGCAAGATGACGTTTGTTTTAGGTTTTTCCTTTATAACAGTTACTGCTGCGGGCGCCAGCACGTGCGGCGCGTAGACCTACATACCCAGCATTCTCGTTGATGCTTGGGTAATTGAGCAATAGGTATTTTGCTATATATGCGTATGCTCCGTTTCATGCCTAGTGTAGAACGCTGTCAAAGCACCTGGCGCGAGAGCGTGGCTTCATCAAAGGTTTCGTTTGCGCGCCTGCAAATGATCTGCGAAGATCAAACCCCAAGGTCGCACCAGCAGCTTTGACAGCGTTGTACACTTAGTATGAAACAGAGCATAGGTCCCATCACGTCAATTTTCCAGCTAAATTGAGCGGAGAAGTTTATTTGTGTTTAGGCCACGTGATGTCAATCTTCTCTTTAAATTTTGAGTGGAGGCTCAATTGGCGTATAGGTCAAGATTCTCCCATAAATATAGCCTGAAATACACGTGCGAACATAATTGTGGGATTGGAGAATTCCCATAAGAATCATTTCATGCTTTAAAATTTTAATATATCTCAATGCAATGAATTAAAGGGCAACTCCGGCCAAAACTCAAAATGAAATAAATTACTGGTATCGTTGTAGTGACTACAAAATACGACCCCAGCCAAAAAATTACGTCCGGGCGACGCCGCGTTTCTCAACTAATGCCGATAATAAAAATGCGACCCGCCGCGAGCCGCTGCTCCTTATGCGGGCGGCCAGCGGGTTGCCGATCACTAAAGCAACATTGGGCGGTGACGTCACTATCGTTCTCTTTTTTTCCTCCGGTCCGGACGGGCGCACCCGTTGCGCGCGCTTCGCGCTTCTTTGTGCCGCTACCACCGCTACTTCGGCTTGTGATTGCGTGTTTAGCCGTTGCTTTTTCTGTAGCCCGTGTAGCTTCGGTATAGCCCTTTGTTTATTTGCTCGTGATGACTTCAAGACTCGTTTTAGCGAGCAACTCGGTGCGCCCAAGACTGGCCAGCTGTTCTTTGGAAGATGCCGAGTACAACGCGCTAGCGCTGTGGGCTGCTGAAACAACCCGCTGCGCAACCCGGAGGTGCTTTTTCATAAGTTTCCAACGGATCAGAAATTGGAGAAGGTGTGGGTGAACGCAGTTTGACGAGTGGACTTTGGAAAGCCTTGGACGCCGACCCCAGATCAAAAGCTCTGCTCCGATCATTTTTCGCCGGAGAGTTACGAACGAAACCTACGGGTGTTGGTTGCTTGCGGCTTATGTGGTAAATTAGTGTCGCAGCTTACAAATTCGGCTTTTACGCGCCTGAGGGAAAAGAACAAAAAACAGACGTGTACAGCCCAGCACACGTTCTGTCCGGGCGCCGCGGCCCGCGCCGGAGAGCCTCAAAGCTTCGTGTCTGGGAATGACCCGCAGCGCGAAAGCGAGAGGGCCCCTAGTACTGTACGTCACTGGCAGCGCGGAGTGGAGCAACGCCGCTCCATCCACGGAGCCCCGATGACAATTTAGATCTAGCGACGGGTACGGGGGACAGCACACAGAGCGACAGCCGCGAGTACGGCACCGAACGAGTTCACTCGTTTTCCAGTCGCTATATCGTCGAACGACGTTTCATGGACAAATCGTTTCGTCGACAGTGCGATGTTTCATCGACAGATCGTTTCGTGGAAACGAGCGCCCGCTCGTTTCGTCGACAGACGTTGCGACGTTTCGTCGACAGCTCGCTCTGCCAGCTCCGCCAGCTGCACCTCCCTCGCGGCCTCTGCGCCTGAGCGGCGAGCGGCCTTGTGCTGGATGGATGGATGAATGGATGAAAGATGGCCGACTGGGCCAAGTAGGGCGAACCAGTGCGCAGCCATCTTGCCTCACCGACTTAAACCATCTCAATTTTTTTCCTCCTTTTTTTTTCTTTTTTTTTTTTGGGGGGGGGGGGGGGGGTGTTACCGACCGCACCGATGTCGGAACTTACGATTTGTATGGTTTCGCTCCTGTGTTTGCCCAAACCTTTGGGGAAGCGTTGCCAAAGACGGAAAGTTTTGTTGTCGACCACTGTCCTTATATGCGCTGCTCTTGAGGGCTACGCTTTCGGCAGCATACGTGATCAAGGTGTCTGTACGTCATCGAATGCAACCCTTCGCTGGCTGGATTGGTTTTGCTCTTTATGTTTATACAGCCTTGGTGGAGATGCGCCTCAACGGGTAATCGGTCTCTTAGCTGTAGATGAGAAATTTAGCCAGTGCAGTACAACCGCTAACCTGGGGTTTTTAACGTGCATCACGCAGTAGCGATCACACGAACGCGTGCCGGTACGAAACTCATCCAGATTGAAACGGGCGGGGGCGGTGGGGATCGGGCCCAGGAGGTTCCCAGCGCAAGCTTTCGCCCCACGCTCCGAGCTGAGACGCGTTAGCCCACTCGGCCACTTCCTTCCCCTTCACTGGCTGGCCGTCGGCACTTCGGCTGTTTTCACGAAGTGGCAGAGTTTTTCCAGAGCAAGTGTATCTTTCCGCGCGTCGCGTCTTTTGGTAGAATCCTCAAGAGCCACCTGAACATAGCATAGATAGTCCACACGTCAAAATACTTAAAATCTTTAAAAAAAGAAAGAAAAGAAAAATTGAAAAAAAAAAACGAGGCCTGTTTGCGGTGTACACAGCATTTTATCGTTGAAAATGGAATAAAATCGGTTAAGCTAATTGGCACCTGGTCTTAGCCTCTAGCAATAAAGTTTGGAGGAGACTGAGCATTCGGTTTCGCGTAGTTTACTTTTACGGTAATAAAACACGGTTCTTTTTTCCTCCAAACACCGGGTATTCAACGTACTGTACTTACCAGACCGCATACGATTTTAAGATTTTAGCATATTTAGCTTCTGCATATTAAATACCACAATAGTTCTGCATATGTTATGTCTGTACTGACATTTTGCATGCACATAAACCAATGTGTGACCAAAAAACATCAGATTTGGAAGCCGCTCTTTTATGCAAAGAGGTGGGTCGCAAACTCGCCCCTGGTATCTGTCTGCTAGCATCGAAAAAAACAATTGCACGTCGCGCCTGAGGAGCAGTCGGCTGCTGCCGACAGGTCTCGTCTAGTGGTACTACCAGTACTACTGCTTACAAGGAATTGGATGTGGCGGCTGCTCGAGAGAAGCTATATAATGCATTAAGTTGCACATTTGATATCAACTATGGTTTACTTTGTGTAATAAGACTAAACTTGGGGTAATGTTTTATTTATCTACTACCAATTCTCGTGTTGTTTTATTATTTATTTATTTATTTTTATTTTTTGCTTTGCAATGTAGCGTTTTTTGGGTTTACTCGCGGGCACCGTGCTCGCGGGAGTGCGAGTGTCATTGGTTTTCGTGCTTTCGTTATTTAGTTTTATTTGATATTGTTTACAGCCCCCTTCTTATGTAATGTCCTTTTTAAACGGCCCTCAAGGATACATGACGGCGAAACGAGTGTGACTAAACAGTTTTTTCGCGTATAAGTCGCAGTAGCCAGTAAAACACTGCATCACTTTTCCTTTTGAATAATTGAGGGTAATGTTTATGTTTAATTTAAATTGAAATATTAAGGTTCTAGTGTAGAAATAAAAGGCGGCAAGCTGCATTTTTGTTTAAAAATAACCAATATAGAAAAGTCAGTGTTCACGATTTTTTTTCGCAACCCATTATTGGGTCGAAGTTTTGTTTTGCGCCTACGCATATTTTTCTCCACCACTTTTCTTCTTCCAGCAACTTTCGGTTCCATAAACGGGCATCGTAACTTGCAAATATCCGTATAGGCCGCGCGTGAAGTCCTGTGCGCTCTTGCTTATTCCATGTGACACGGATGAGAGCGACAGGGTAGTGCAGTTGCTCTCCTTGGAGAGCAACTGCGCTAGGCATCGTCTTTGTCATCTGTTACAACCGTTTGTACCTTGAGTTTTCAACAATCCTTCCAAAGCCGAAAAAAAAGTTTGTCGACGAAACGTGCTGTCCATGAAACGATTTTCGACGAAAAGTCACAGTGTCGACGAAACGTGTGTCCATGAAACGTGTGTCCACGAAAAGTTGTCCACGAAACGTAATTCCACGAAACGAGTTTCGACGAAATGATAGGGACCCGTATACAAGCGACGAGTACGGCATAGTGCACGCTCAGCGGTACGGCCGCCGAGTGCGGCACCGAACGAGTTGACGGGTTTTCCAGTCGCTAGCTCTTGGGTTAGGCACTAACTCTTGCTACATATGCTGGATAACTACCACGTATACAGAATTAAAACAAAATCAGCTTACCTTCTATCTTTAGACGGCTAGCGCAACAGAGGTAGGCAGTGGCGTCACAAGCGGGGGGGGGGGGGGGCGGACCGCCCCGGGTGCAGGGCTCAGGGGGTGTCGCGGCGGGCCACGAGAGCGAGGGGGGGGGGGGGGAGTCGCGGTGGGCCACGCGAGAGCGGGGGGGGGGGGGGCGAGTCGCGGTGGGCCACGCGAGAGCGAGGGGGGGGGAGTCGCGGTGGGACGCGACAGGTGGGGGGGGGGGGGTGTCGCGGCGGGCTACCGCCCCGGGTGCCGCTGACCCTCGTGACGCCACGGGAGGTAGGTGCCGCTTGGCCTGCGTACTCGTTGAACGAGAACGATCCTGACGTCACGTCCACGATTTCCATTGTTGCCGGGGCCTCGAGCGGCTAGTTCCGGTTTTGTCGGCCGCGCCCCAAACAGAACTTTGAGGCGTCGATATCTTTAAAACTACGCACGATAACGAGAAAAAAAATTACACCTTGCAATTCAGGGACGCTGGCTGCACTAAAAACAGTCATAATCCCAAAATCGAAAGTATGGACCGGAGTTGCCCTTTAAGTTGTGGGATATTGCTACCAACACAGGTACCGATAGAGTAACCAAAGGCTTATTTCAACAGCAGCGGCGATCTCAAAGGAGCCGTCAAACCTAGTAGCGCGGTCCCCACATCTCCGCGGTAATATAGACGACGTTTAGGACCACATTACCGCGGCTCGGTTCGATTAATTACCTCCGTCGGCGCCAATGATCGACTACCCTGTCTCACTCTCTCGAATATAGCGGAAGAGAAGACACACGTACCAGAGTGAGGACAGAGTCCAAAGCATTTATTATAACACTCTTCTTAAATAGAACTACAATGTCCCAATCCAAAATGCCCCCCGCGCCGGCAAGGTAAGAAAAGGTCGTACCTACCAGACGCGGGGGTTCAGAGAGCCAAGACCGGGGAAAGCGTCGGAGAAGTCCCGACACACGTCCGATCTGTTTCGCGGTCACCCGGACGAGTCCCTTTCCCGAAAGCGGGAACAACTAGAGGCGAAACCTCCTCGCCTCTCAGCAGTGGTCCGCGTCCGAGCGAGGAACGGACGTCGGTCCCCCCGGGAGAGAGAGTGAGAGGAGGGCCCCCAAAGACAGGCGGCCCTCTGCCTCACGAACAGGTCAGAGCTCACGGCGAAGATGGCCAAGCGTTCCGACCCGCGGCCGTTATCGCAGCCGTCGGGGAAGGAAGACCGTAGGAATCACCACATCCCCCCCTCCTTAAAACGGTAGGTGGGTCTCAATAAAGAATAAAGGAGGCCCACCTGCTCTCATAAAATAATATATCTCTCTGCGCACTCAAGGCTCAAGCATTCACACGTACGGCGGAGAGTCAAGAGGAATGTCAGTGTTACCAAACGCAGTTATACTCCGTTCACCATTAAGCTGAGACTAAAAGCTTTGCTTTCAGCGCGGATGTACGCGAATTTGGTTTCAGCGCACGCTCAGCGCCCACACCCAGTGACGCGACCTCGTTTGTAAACAGTATGTTGGTTCCGTTCACCCGCAAGCAGACAGTGCGGTTGAATCCAACGTGATTAGAATTACGGAACTGCTCATAGACACTGCTTGCACGAGATGTATCTCGCTTTCTCACCACGGCTCGCCTCCCGTCGTTCGACGCGCCAGACGGCTGCTATGGTAACTGCAGTGTATTCTATGGAATACGCACGTTTCGAAGCGCACCGTCTAGGTGGCGCTCCACCGTACTCTATGGAGCACACAGTTTTGAAACGAAAATCTAGGTGGCGCTTCAAACTACGGGAGGCGGACTAAAGTGAGTGAGGGGGTTATCCCCCTCCACGGGAGTTCCACAACTGAGGTAGTCTAGTGAAGTTAGTTTAATCTAAGTGCTAGTTGGGCCAGTCACACGTCTCTCTTTCGCCACGTGATCACGCCCCTGCCCATACCCACGAACAAAGACTGGTGTCAGTTGGTGGAATTCAGAGCGAGTCGATCGGTCTGGCGAGCGCGTAGCTCCCACAGCCCTGTCAGCTTAAAGGTAAACGGAGTATACGAGTGTTTAGAGGTCCCATATGACCAGTAACCAAATGTATAAAATGCGCAAAATTAATGCATGTAAACCATCTCAAAAATACTCATCTTTTGTTGCTTTCGCTGTCTTAGCTTTCGCTCGGATCTGATTCCTTGAAAACTCTGAAAATCTTGTAAACTAACGGAAACTCACTGTTCGCATGGGTATGACTTGGTCAACAGCTGGAGCGATGTGTAAGCTAACTAATCGTTTGTTGTTCGTTCTAGAATTTGAAACAAACATGCCAAAAGTTTGTTTTTAGCAAACGCAGCTCCGGCCACAATAGCCTCATCACTTTGTAGGAGCTATAGCCGTGTGCGTTTCACGGTGGTCTCTACCAAGAATAGTAACCGTTTACGCGTTCGTACACAGGTTCTCCTACTACGACTATACCTGGACAAGACTGGGCATCGCCGACATGAGAGACACCAACCACGCCAAAGAACTCATAAATATCATCATGGCCAACTTGCGCGATGACACGATCAACCCGGACACGCTACTGGATCAAGACGACATCTGCTTCTTCGTGTTCAGCTTGGCCCACAACGTGAACAGCACTCTCACCTACCAGAAATTCGACACGTACTCCGCAAAGTGGGTACACATTTATTCAGCTTGAAGGTCGGCTCAGACATGTGTGTTCACTGCACTCACTGCATCTGTAACCCCAGCGAGTGAGGGTTGCCACCACAACCGCACACCACCAACAACGGTTCGTTTCACCAGACACAGCCGAAGCTACGAGCTGATGGGACCAATCAGTCGGCGTCATAAGCTCCCCATCATGATGTTTGTCGAGTTTCTCTACGTGTTCTAACATCGCTGAACTAATCATAAACAGAAAAGGCCCAGTGACTTCCGCTTTTGACTCTACTTGATGTGTCCCATCAGCTCGTAGCACCGGCTGTGTCTGGACCGCCATGGTCGGGACTTAAGCTGAAACGAAGTATAGAATAATCAAAGCCCGTGCCCTACCATTGCAACGTCACCACAGCAAGATCGAACGCAGACACAAATTGGAGACGACTGATGCATCCGAGTTCGGCTCGTGTCCAGTAAATGTGTCGAAGGACGCTGGTGCCATTCAAACGTAATGACGTTGCATGGAGGATAGAGGAGGCCGTTCACAGGCTTTGACATTTCTAGCTTGCGTCGACACCATACGGCCGTTGCAGCCTACGCAAGGACCAGTCGGTCAGTTGTGTCGCTCGCAGCCGACCAATCGCAGATGGGGAAGAGAACGCGGGGATGTCCTGACTCATGATTGATTAGACGCAAGCAACGCGTCCGACCTATGGCTGCTTTTTGCGTTGGTTGCAACGCGTGCACGGTTTCTAAGGCAACCTGCAGTAAATGGATTTTCTCATTTATCTGTTCTTCAGTGAACGGAGCGGGCCGACATGTCCGGATATGTCTTGAGAGTTTATCTCGGGAGCTTAGAAATAGCGGTGCACATTATAAGCGCGGGCTCGTGGACTTGTGGGTTTAAGACGTGATTTCTGCACCAGAGAAGGTGCTTTCTGCCCCTGCCGTTCTACGGTGTTTATGGCCGGGCTTTGGTCAGTTACAAATTTACACGAGGGATGATTTTCTGGGAGGGATTTACGTGACGTCAGTGATCGGCTGAATCAGCTGGGCTCCCTCCCCGGCTCAAGCATTCACACGTACGGCGGAGAGTCAAGAGGAATGTCAGTGTTACCAAGCGCAGTTATACTCCGTTCACCATTAAGCTGAGACTAAAAGCTTTGCTTTCAGCGCGAGGTTTCTGCCCTTGCTAACGCAAGTGTTAACGCGCAGGCACGTAATACTAAAGCACTGCGGAAGCCAGCGATCTCGCACTGAAGGCGGAGCTTCTAGTCTCAGCTTAAAGGTGAACGGAGAATATCGGTGGCACTCTCGATAACAGGGCTCGATGAGCGCTGATGAGAGTAGAAAAATAAAGGAGTACATGAAACGGCGATACGCGATTATGGCAGCAGCGCTGTTAGGTGCAGAAGACAAGAAACTGCTTCCTGCGAAAAAAAGATGCTTCCTGAATTTGTGGATGCAACACAAAGGACGTGGTACCAAAAACCAGTTGTATGAGGCGCGGCTTGAGGACACCATTGATGAATATCGAAAACTTTTTCGGGTACCTCGGACGACAGGTGCAACAGCGCAAGCCACAACGAGTTAGGCGATCTCGATGCCACCGCCAGCATCTCGCTGAACAAAATTAGTAAAGCTGACAGACAACGCGAATTGAATACCGCCAATTGTAAAGAGATCTAACGCCAAGGCGGGGAGCGTTTGTGCAGCCTGAGCAAAAGCTCCCTCATCCCCTGGGACGTGTACATCAGTGCGGCTCCACGCAAAAACGTGACGTTGTTACCACGTGATGCGCATCCCGCTGAGCAAAGAGAAGGGTTTCTTTTTCGTGATAATCCTTTTATATGAACATACAAATTGTCTGGTAGTTCTATAGAACTTCCAGACAATTTGTTTGGGAATTCTGACTGACGCAGTCAGGTGTGCCGCTTAGTCACAAGAAGATCTGTACAGAAAGAAACTAAGGGAGTAGAAGATGGAAGCGCGCAGGGAGGTTAGAGCGCCGAGCTCTGATTGGAAGGATAGTGAATCAACGTAAACGATAGGTGCCTTCGTCTTTTACACACTGTTCGAACGTAAAAGTAATTGTTTTGTATCGAAATTACGGTCAGCGTGTTGTTTGTATGTTTAGACAGCCCGAAGTTAGTCAGCCTCAATGTGCGACTTGTCCCTCAGTCGTGGATGAGCAATTTAGCCAGTGCAGTACAACCGCTAGCCTGGGGTCTTTAACGTGCACCACGCAGTAGTGATACACGATCGCACATCGGTACGATGCTCATCCAGACCGAAACGGGCAGGGTTGCGATTTGAAGCCATGGGATGCCTGGGTTCTGCAATGCGAGCATTCGCTCTACGCGCTCCGAGCCGATGTGCGTTAACCCACTCGGACAGCGATCCCCCTGACGTTCGAACCCGAGAGACTGCGCAGGGAGCACCCGAAAGCTCTCGATCGCTCTGATTGGAGGAAGGCAGTTAGTTAAGGCACAAGGTAGCTGGCATTTGCGTCTACCCACTATTCCTTCCAATGAAAACTCGGCGCTCTAACATCCCCGCACGCTCTCGTTTCTCTCCATATACGGCGTGCGAGCTGCTCTGCTCTTTGCGCACCTCGTGCGTTTGTTTACCCCCAACCCGAACCAATGGCGGCGCGAGCCTGGCCGCCTCGTCATCGTCCGTTATCTACGCATTCTCGACGTTGCCCTCTGTTTGGCGTGCCCCTCTTTGCGTTCCGACTCGCCAAAGACGCATTTGAGAACACTCGCTCGCCGTATCCCATCTAAAACGTTCGTGACACGACGTTCCAGCGCGGAGGTACAGGTCCAGGAGACGCCGAGGGAGGAAGGCGTCGTCAGCGTGACGGGTTCAGCTGACACCACAGTGGCCATCGGTAGGACGCTGTTCGGCATCGCAGCCGCCCATGACGCGATCCAGGACAAGAGCATCAAGGACGCCATCGGCTCAACGACGGAAAGCACTGCCAGCAGCCCCCAAACCGAGAAGGAGGCACTGCTCAAGCCCATCCCAGCCGTCACCGTTGGAGGTGAGACAGCTTGTGGTGTTGGTGTTCACGCTACAATAACGAGAACGCTGGATTTTAGACGGCACCTACTGATGACGGCCAGGGTGTTTTTAGGCAGATTGGACGTGGGTGCTGCGCCGACGTTCAGGTGTGGCTCGTGTTTTTATTGATTGCACACGAGTCCCGGCCGAGCGCTAACGCGGTGCTCGCGTTCAGTCTCTGCTCTCGCGATGGCCTCCGGTGCACACGGTCTTCTGGCGCTGCCTCATCGGCTCCATCGCGGATCGCGGAGTCGGCTCCGGTCAGAATTAAGCTAAAGTGAAACGGGGCATAACCGATGTGAGGTCAACCTGACGTATGACGCGGTCCGTCCGCCTGTCTCTGTCAGAGTCTCTAACTCCCTCCCTGCCGGTTCGTGTGTGCGTATATGTGCACGTACACAGCCTTTTCTTGCTTTCCATTCCTCCTTTTGTGTTCTCTTTTTCTCGCAATGGGACACTAAGCAGCTGAGGACCGAAGTGGAGAGCAGAAGGATAGCGGGACGGCTCCAATTTGCTCGGAAGAGCACCACGTTTCGCCCAAAACCTAAATCTTTCTTGCTTGATTTTTCTTTTTTTCACTTTAAAAGAAAGCATATGCAAGGTGGGGAGCGATATTCAAAATTATGTAGGTTTGACCAGTACGGCCGTAGCGTTACGTATCTGGAACGAGTCGTCCTTGTATGGAAGCATCTTGGAGCGCGATGAGTGGACAGCAGGGGAGAGGCGGGGCACTGCCATCCAGTAAGACAATTTACAAAAAAGGAAACATCGTTTCGGGTTGTATACGGCGAGAAAGTTCGTCTGCCTCTTGCGCAGTGGATACAAAGGCGTTCCAGCGCTGAGGTCTGACTAGAAGGATGGCGGGTAGACACTTATCTGCCTCTGCCTCTACCCGCTCCTCCAGTCAGAGCCAGCAACGTCGTCGTCTGCTCCAGAGCAGAGGGAGCAGTTCAAATTCAGCAACGGTCATAGCTACCGGTGAATGCCATCTAATGCTACTACATTCAAAAACAACATCTTATGATCAATGCTTCTTTCTTTTTTCTTTCAATTACTCTTCACATTAAGATTTTTAACGCCCACACTTGTATTACTTTTTTTTCTTTTCAGATGTGTTAGGAAGCTCCGCAGTTCTCCATTCTCGAGTTCAGCTCCAGAAAAACTTCGGATTGACGGGCGAGTGGTTAGAGTCTGGATGCATGCTGGAGTACAAGCTAAGCAGAGCCACCAACACGTCGGCCACTTTGGCTCACATTGCAGGGGCCATCGACGGTAGGTGAACCTTACATTCATCCAGGAGAGCCTTAGAGTCAAGCAGGTAGGAAGCTTCTGGAGGCGACATGACGCCACCAGAGGTGGAGCCGGGGGAGACCTCCGGTTTGGAGGGACACGCACCCCAACGATGTCCAAAACCAAAAGACGTTATTGGACGAAATTGGGCACCCTTGAGAAAGTTCCCACCGACCACGACCTCCTCCGGCCTCACTTGGGATATTCTCGTTTGGCTGGGTATTCACACGAGGGAGAAATCCGGGGACTTCTCCCCGGCACGCGCATCCCACGACGAAAACGTCAGCCTTTCCGGCGATGTGCAAAAGCCTCGCGTTTTCATCTCGTGATGCGCGCGTGCCGGGGAGAAGTCCCCGGGATTTCTCCCTCGTGTGAATACGGTAGATACGAGAGCGCGCTTGCACGTCCAAAAAGATTCCAAAGAAAAAAACGGTTCCTCGAGCTCCTGTTATGGTGTGCCATCTCAAGGCGTTTGTCGAAAATGGGAGTGAATCTTCGGCACCCCCGTTCCGTAGCGAGGCGGTGCCGTTCGGAGAGCTGTCTGTTCTTCCACCGTGTGGTCGTATAGACCCCTTGAAAAATTACGTCCTCTTATGGTCGATCTGAAAATACTGCAAAATGGCGTGCGCAAAAGACACCGCAAGAAGGGCAAGTCTATCAGTTGTATACAGTCTCTTGGAAGTGAGTATTATATTAGTTATAGGGGGCATTCACTGGACGCCATATTTAAGGTCAATGTTTAGAGCGCATGCTCAGAACGAGCTTACGCTAATAGTCTGCTAAGACCGGCAATCTTGATGGTGTGGAATGCACGTTGCAAAAGAACTGTGGAAGCTGGCCGTCAGCACGCGCTCAGCAACCACGCACACGGATAGGGCCGCCAGTGAATACTCCCTATACACCTTTTCCACAAGGGCGCAGCCATCTTGAATGTCGTCGCTTCTGGTGTGCGATAAAACATCGTTTTGATCTCTCCACGCCGCTGTAAGGTGTTCACGAAAATTGCGTGATTGTCACACAGTCTTGTTTTGCCTCACCTATATTTTCTCGCATATTCCAGGTTGAAATGCTTTATTATTTTCTGTACCCGATACCACATACGGAACCCACGTGACTGAGAACGTTGGTGGTTTTTTTTGTTTTTGCTTTTGTGCCCGCCAGTTTGCAGTATTTTCAGATCGACCGTAAGAGGACGCAATTTTTGAAGAGGTCCATAAGCAAGCGCAAATGTGTAAACTGGCTTTAATATATTTTTTTAGGTCTTATCCTTGGCACGGAGCTGAAGTTGCCGAACTCCCAGCTCCGGAACTGGAACCTGAGCACCATACTGCGCACGTACTACGGACCCCAAGGGATCCAGTCGAGCGGCAATCGGCAGCTGAGCCACTGCCGGCGGCAGGAACTCTTCAACAACCTGAACAACGCCGAGCTGAAGCAGCAGGTGGTCTACTTCAGCACCGCCCTGGCCTACAAGGGCCTCATCGCGGATAACAGGGAGAGGGAGGCAAAGGAGGCCGTGGACAACATCATGGGACTCCTCAACAACAAAATGGGAGATCTTGCCAGGTGTAAGTCGCCGTTTGTACAAGGGGTCCACCGCCTAGAAGACAAGGCCTTTGCAATTACGTCATCTTTTGTAGAGACCCGCCCTAAGCTAGAAACAGGCTGAAGCTTGGAAACAGTCAAAACGGCAGACGCGTGCATCTGGAGTAGACTCATGTTAGTTGTGCTAGTTGTTAGACGCAGAACCGTGTATTGGTTAGACGTAGTGACTCTAGTGAGACGCTAGGAGACGCACCCCGGCAGCAACGTTGACGCACGCTAGGCGGCACTGCCTGGATCCACTATTGGCGACGTGCGCGATCGAAAGCGTCGTTTTGGTCGGCCTGCCCCGATTGGCCGAATGCTTATTATGACGTCAGCAAAAGATTTCTCATCGACGGAAATAAGAGGAACGTAAGAACTTTCATTTTGACGGTTCTTTGGAGTGTTGCTTTGAAAGCAAAATGATTTCAAGCTTCCACCATGCTAATTACAAACACCATCGAACTTTTTGTTCGCAAGGTGATGACGTCACGATAGGGTACCATAGGACGGCGCCACCAAAACATCTCGTCGAAGGAGGGGAGGAGCAGGCTTTGTGTAAAGAAAATACCGTGAGCGTAGGTAGACGCTCTGCACGCACTCGTCTTCCCGGTATATAGTATTCGAAGTAAATAATCAAAATAACGCCTCGAGGAACGCACGTGCAAAGTGATATTTCTTTAGATTTTGCTTTCGAACATTTAACTGCTGCAGACACCTGCACGTGAAGCGCGTAAACCTACCTTCCCGGCGTTCTTTTTGGTGTTGGGTAATTCGGGAAAAGGTCTATTGACAGCTTTGTTTGAGGGATGTGCGAATAGTGGATTATGAGTTCGAAGCGAAGAGTAGGTTTGGACGAATATTTTGGCGTCGAATATCGAATAGTTTTATTACTGCTGCACCATGCCTAAACGAAAACCTGGCCGAACTCGTGAAGGTTGTTCCCAAGTTTCTACTTGTTCATTCTGAAGCTAAGCTCATTTGTATTCAACTATATTTATAGACAGTGGCCTCAGAAAGTACAATGCCCACACTGGGATGGCAAGTAAACGACGAATTTGACATGATATTAAACCTAAAATGACGCCCAGCTATACTTGGTTTCAGCTGAAGTCCAGGCACAGCCAACGCTACGAGGTGATAGAACCAATCAAGCAGCGTTGAAAGCGCAAGTCACTAGGCATTTTCTGTCCATGGTTTGCTCAGCGATGATAGAACACGCACAGAAGCATGACGAACACCATGATGGTGCGCTTTTGATGCCGTCTGATTGATCCCATCAAGCTCGTAGCATCGGCTGCTTCTGGACATAAAGTGAAACGAAGTATATAGCTAATAAAGATAATTTATTAATCCTCTCGCTATATGCGAATATACTTTCTTCAATCTCGAATTAGAAAAGGAAAAAAAAATTATGAAGACAGGTTGTCAGGGCATCTCTGCCGGAACTATACTCTTTCATAAAGGCCACAGTTTAATTTTGAAATTTTTTACTGCAATGTAGATATCAGCATTCACGTGGTTTTCGTTTATTTTTTAAATACACCAGGAGCGCGAGTGCACCATCCCGCTTTGAAAGTATGTTTTTCTCTTAAGCACCGACTGCAATATTTGTACTTCTCGATGTTTTGATCGCGGCCGGTTAGCCCGTTGAGCGAGCTTCTTAGCGAACGCCGGTGCATTGCGGGGAAGCAACCCCAGCGGAGCTCGCTTCCGCGGGTCTTGCTTCTCCACAGTGCACCGGTGCTCGGTTAGAAGCGCGCTCAACGAGGTTAACCCACCGTCAAACACTTCGAAAAAATTCGAATATCACAGTTCCTCTCCAAGCGAACATCGAATAGAGTATTATTCGAAACTACAATTTAAGAAATCGAATATTTTCATAATCCTACTGCATTTTCTTGATTGGGCTAAAACTATTATAGGAAAAACGTTTCTCTTTTTTTGCTTTGATGCAGTTGCCAACGATCGTGACATCTGCTACAGGATTACGGACGAAAACGAACGTATGTATATAAATTTATTATTATTATTAATATTATTATTATTATTATTATTATTATTATTATTATCCAAGATGGTAGAGGCGACGGAGAAAAGGCTGTCATGCACAACTTGACTTGCCCCAAGCCCCTTAGTAAAAGAGCATGTACCAAATATGTCCATTTATTAATTTCCAAGTAACCAAAAAGTTATCGGTGAATATATGCAATAGAATATACACGATATGTATACATGTAAAAAAAGTCTTACCAACGCGCTTTCTTCCACGTACTTTCGTTCTTGAGTAATACATCGATACACGATGCTCAGGTTTAAATGAAAACAAGAATGGACATAA
Source organism: Ixodes ricinus (assembly GCA_037355805.1). Lineage (NCBI taxonomy): Eukaryota > Metazoa > Arthropoda > Arachnida > Ixodida > Ixodidae > Ixodes > Ixodes ricinus. The sequence goes on from JAZHYW010064589.1 coordinate 38,513, forward strand.
GAAAGAAGGGCGAAAATAAAAGATATTTTTAATGGCTTAACAAAGAGCAACTTAGCAAGCCCCTCAACTATTTCGATATATTCACCTTTAAGCCAGCTGCTACAGATTCGAACGCGACTCACCGCGAAACTCGTGCTTCGAATGCCGCATGGCAATGAGTTCAAGGAGAAACTCGGCAAGCGGCATTCGAATCACGGATATTGCTGTGACTCGTGTTTGCAGACTGTCTTCTGTATGATGTATGAGCAGTGTGACCCCGGCTTCAGTCTTCACACGCATCAGTGATACAGGTTAATAAATGGCCGCGCCACACGAGGTGAACCTTTAACGACTTTACCTACAGACCGGAATAAATACATTTTGTTGTCAATGTTCTTTGTATGCTAGACTACAGAGTGATTGGGTTGAACTAGCCAAGGCCTAAAAGACTTTTCCTAGCCTAAGTATAAGAAGTTAAACTGAGGGCAAGGAGAAGGTGAGTGCACGAAGGGACATCAGAGCGCCCAGCTCTCATTGGAAGGTTTAGTGGGTAGACGAAAAGGCTAGCCGCCTTTCTCTCTACTGGACGTTTTCCTCCAGAGGGGACAAGAGCGTCGTCTTGCGTTCGAACGTGGCGTTTGAGCGCATTTGAATAGTGAATAGACACAAAGGCAACTAGGGTTTGCATCTACCCACTACTCCTTCCAATCAGAGCTCGGCCCTCTGACTTTCTCATCTCCTCCTCTCTCTCAGCTTCTCTCCTACTTGTACGATGTGGGATGGTTTCGGAATACTCGCACCTGACATGCTCTCCACAGATTATGGTAGCATGGCAACAGCTCCTCTTCACTATCATCGAAGTCACTCCCAGACAAGCAGTAGATGTAAAAGTTGAGAAGGGAAGTGCCTCCTTTCCTTCACGCACACGGAAGGGCACATGAGTTGTGTGCAGCGAAGTCGAAGGCATCGACGGCGCAGAGCAAGTTCGTCTGCTTCTTGAGTAGGGGTTGCGGTAACGCCGAGCTCTGATTGGCTCCGATTGGAAGGATGGTGGATAGACCCGAAGGCAGCTAGCATCAAGGTCTACCCACTATCCCTCCATCAGAGCCAATCAGAGCTCGGCGTTCTGACGTCAGTGTGCGCACGAAGCAGACGAACTTGCGCTCCGCATAGTCTCTGAGAAGGTGATAACGGAAGGAGGGAGCTTCCGTTGTCCCGCCTCCAACGCGAACTTCCTGCCTTTAACAACGCTTCGGTGTCTTCTCGCGCACCTCGGGCGTGCGCGCGCAGCCAAAGCACGACGGAAGGCATGGAGCGCGTGCTGGAGGTCGGCCCTTCGGAAGACACGCGTCCTGCCGTTCTCGCTCTGTCAGTGACTATGAGAGCTTTGTTCACGCAAGTGCCCGCGCTATGAAAGAATCTGCTGAGATCAGCTGTTTGCGCTCGTGCCTCTCCCGATGCAGTACAAGCTTTTGAAAATAAACGTCAATTTGGAATAGTAAACAAAAGCACGCAAGCTGATGATCAATAACACTATTTTAAAAATTAGACCTACGCTAAAAACGGCAATTATTTATGAAAAGAATATAGTTAAAAATTATCAGTTAAAGTATAAAGAGGACTTCGACAAAAAAAAGTCCTAGCTGGATAAAAGATTCCAAAAATCACCATTTTTGGTCTTAACATTTGTATTTTTGACACCGACGGATGTTTTTCGGCTAGAACCTGGTCATATCCTATGACCACATGATTCGAGATCAAAGGAAGCAGAATTAATAAAATAAATATGTCTATTTTTAATTGAAGAATTTCTCTTCCAGCGCCATGTGAAACGCCCACCGACCTGTACCTGGTGCTCGACACGTCGCAGGACGTCGCCACCAACGAGATCTACAGGAAACTTCAGAGCGAAATCCTTGGGTGAGCCGTCGAAGCCAGAATTCCGACACTCGCTGATTTGCCTCAAAATTGGTTTAACACATTTAATACATAAATCCGACGTAGTAACCCCAATTACAAGTCAAAATAGTTTTTTTTTCTGTGTTATGGAAGTTTGAAGTTTGGTCTGAGAGGCTGCAAGGCTCTACCGGTAACACTGAAAATATGACGTCAAATGCTGTAATGCGGCGGCTTGTTCCAAACGTGTTATAAGAAGCTCGAGAGTGTGGCACGAATGATGGGGAAGCTCACGCCAGCAAAGCGAAAAAATAAAACGAACAAAATACTGCGCATTTTATACTACCTGTTCGACTTGCAAGTAATACAGCATTTGACGTAACCCCACTGGACGCGCCGGAAAATTTAAATGCCGGTTCCGGCATAACTTTCATTTACCGTTTTCTCAATAGTTATTTTGGATTGAGAGATAATAAATGGCATACAAGTAAGAGTAAAACTTGGGTATTCCGAAGACATGTTTAGTTCGGGAAGCTCAGAAAACCGCGGAGCTCGACTACACAAAAATACCATGAAACGTTTTCCTCGACTTGGTTCAACGCTGCCTACACGTAGTATCGATGTTTATATTAGAAAGTTTTATCGTAGCATTAGTGTTGCACCATTTAAAGTTACAGAATAATCCCAAATAGAGAAAAGGAAAAAAAGAAACTGTGCCTTCTCTTTGACTGTTGCCGAAGGAGATGTAATGGGATGGCATTTTAGATCCTTTGACTGCCGAGTTATCTATTACTTTAGCCTCAGTGACATGACGTGACAGCCACTTGACGCAGTGTGACGTCATGTGACTGTGTCACATGCCGCGACACCGCGTTACATTACGCGACGTCACAGTGCAACGTGACGCGACTATGCGACGTCACAGTCATGGAACGTCACATGAGTGCGACGTTACACGACGTTGCAGTGTTGCGTGCCGTTCTGGTGGCACGTGACGTTCGTGTCACATGACGTCGCCTCATGCGATGCAGTGTCGCATGAGGTGACACTACGTCAATTATGCACCAGTTCAGGTTTTCCCGCTAAATTCAGCGGGGAAACGCGTCCCGATAAATTTGGCTATCGAAATGCTTCAGACGGAAGCACGCGATTTTACAGTTCGCTGGCCCCAGAAATGCCATTACATCGAAAAATAGCCGCTCTTATTTCCGAAACCTCACAACAGAAATTACGTTTCTAGCCGCTTACACCTAAACATGGCGATGCAGCCCGCTGTGACACCATCCGTCGGATACAGATACACGGCAGCTATGTGTAGACCGTGACTTTTCGGTGCAGTTGTTTCTTGCGCGAAACCCGTGGATGTCCTGCCTCAGGGTCATCACGCGACAGCTGAAGTTCGAGAACGGCGTGAGCACCCTGCGAGTGTACGGGAGCAAGAGAGACGGCACCCTGCTCCAAGAACTCGCCAGGCCCAGCGCCGCCGGCAGATGTCCAGCGTGCGCAGCTCTCTTCCTCACCGACATGGAGAGAAGTACGTGTAGATTCGCCGCCAGTGTCCTTTTTAATCTCCCTCGGCGTGCTGCCGTCTTTGTCTGCTGGAACAACACTGAATATTCAAAGCCTGTGAACAGCCTCCACTACTTAACGTCGTCACACTCGGGCGGCGCCAACTCGGCAATTCCGTCCTTTGACGCTTTGTCTGAACTCGAAGCCGTAACGCTGCAATCATGTTTTAGCGGTTCTCTTTGCGCTTCATCTCACTGTGATGACGTGCTATTTCCAGAGCTGAGTATATTAGTGCTGAGGCAGTCCTGCGGTGTATTTGTGAACGGATCTTTAAAAGTAAAGAAAATAAGTAAATAACACGATCTCGTGCCGTCTCTTCCTTAGATCAAACAGACCATATGCAAAAAGAAAAGCGCCATCTAGTGTACTCACGATCAATTATCAAATGTCCGCCATATTGAGGGATTCCCGTACCGATAGTTTCGCCCGAGAGACAATAATCCCGGCAAAGTGGCAGTCGTAGATCTAAAATATGATCACATTCGAGCCCAGTACGAACGCTTCACACAACGTCTTCGATAAAGACCGTTCACTGAACTGAATGGACTCACCGCTTGAGGGACGAGTCTTGCGACCTCGTTGCTGACAGTTCCTTTTCCAAAATTTCGCGACCGTCTTTTTTTTCTTTTTCTTCTTTGAATCAATACAAACCAGCAACCCATTGAGTGCAAAAGTACATTGTCCTAATATCATAGAAACCGAGCTAAAAGCGGATGCGCCTCGTCCACAGCGATGCGAACCCCCCCCCCCGCAATATGGCGGCTCCGAATGGCATTATGATGATAGCTGGCAAGAATTTCGAATACGGCCCATACTCTACTAGGGAATCCATCTTGCATGGCGATGATCCGATGACTTTGGAGCCGACGGCGTTTGCGTACTTCGAACGGCTGGACGCGCGCAGCCTCGTTTTACTGTCTCGCCGGCATCTCGGCGCGTCGGCGGCATCGCTGTACCCCTGCACAGCACGAAGGCTGTGCAGAGGTACAGCGGTGGTGTTCGACGCAGCCGAAGCTACGTCGAACACCACATCATGGTGTTCGTCGTGTTTCTGCACGTGTTCTATGATCGCTGAACCAATCATAAACAGAAAAGATCTAGTGACGTGCGCCTTTCACGCTGCTTGATTGGTCCGATTATCTCGTAGCGTCGGCTGCGTGTGGTCTTAAGCTGAAACGAAGCATAGTAAAGTATTTGCACATACGTATAATCTTTTAACACAGAATGTGTTTTATCGGCCGATTTTCATGGAGATCTGTAACGTTTTGGGTGTAACTCTTGGCTCTAACGAAAAACCAACACCGAAATGCATTACGTACTTGGAGTCATACAAAAAACTTGTGTCCCCCGGCAGGATTTCAACTCATCACCTTCAGATTGTAGAGTCACCAAGCTCAAGGGACGGCGTTTGCTCTCGACGCCACGAGAGACGCGAAGAGCATGTCATGCTGCGCCATCTCACGGCGTTTGTCAGAATGTGATTTGTAGCGAGGCGGTGCCGTTCAATCGCCTCTCTCTTCTTCCACCGTGGCCACGGTTGAAGAAGGGAGAGCCGAGCTTATCGAGAACGTAAGAAATTTCAGATGCAGCAGGAAGAGCCTGCCACCAGAGGCCCAGCAGACGAACGCCGATAAGTAGAGAGGCCGTTCATATATAATATTATGTGCTTACCAGCCTTTGTCAGCTTTTCCCCTCTTCTCCTTTGATATGCAATGTCCGAATTTCCATTTTGATAACCTTTGGTTGTGCTGACGCGGTCGCATTCCAGATGCCGTGGGGGCCGACAGTGAGACGGATGTCTTCAATACACTCAACGAAGCCATTACGAATCACAAGAAAGCCAGGGAAGAAATGCACGGCGTTGCCAGTAAGGTGCGTTCCCTCCGTCCAGCTGATTTCCAGCGTAAACCTGAAGCATCGGCACTTTTACTAGTCTATGGCGCCTGGAACGCGTCTCCAACTGGTGTGTTTACCACGCCCTCACAAGTGGTCCCTCGATTTCCGCCTTATGACGTCATAGATGTGTCATGTCGCCGGCCGCGATCCTGGCGGTGCCACAGCAGCGGCGGTGTATGTGGCAGACACCTGTCCCGCTCCAGGTCGCTTTCGGGCTTAACGGTTCCACCGACGTTTCGGCAGCCAGGAGTTGGACTCAACGACGACAGCAACACTCGCTTTCCCTCGTACTTTTGCAGGGACTTATGGCGCCAACCGCCAGGATCGCGACATCCGACAGCATGACACCTCGGCTTCTGTGACGTCATTTGTTGCCACTTTGGAACCACTTCTGATGTATGGGCGGGTTAGGACGCTGAACACACCACTCGAAGCTATGGTGTATCCGTGAATTTTTTTGCGGGGGGGGGGGGCGGAATGGAGCTGGGGGCTCTTGTGGCTGGGATGTCCATGGCTTGGGGTGCTGAGGTGGGGGTAGAGGAGGGGTCAGAATGCATGCACCTATTATAGAGTCAACTGGATTTCGGCGGGGGGGGGGGGGCTGAAGCCCCATAAGCCTCCCCTTGTTACGCCACTGACTAGAAGACGCGTACCATGCAGGCACCGTATTTCCACTTCTCCGCAGAGCATGCACATGATGAATCGCTGAGATTGCTGAGCAAATGACAAAGTCTGGATAACGGCACGGCCCGAAACTTCGGTTCACGCTGACACAACAGTCCAGACGCAGCCGATGCTGCAAGCTGATAAGGACCAAGCAGACAGACGTCAAAAACGCACCATCATGGTGTTCAGTCATGGTTTCCTGTGCGTGTTCTATAATCGCTGAACCAATAATCATCAAAAAAAAGGCCTCGATGACTTGCACTTTTGACGCTGCTTGATCGGTACCACTACCTCGTAGCGTCGGCTGCATCTGGACTTAAGCTGAAACGAAGTATGGTACCAATGTTGGGAAATATTTACGTACATAATACTTAAAGCAGAGTAATTCAAGCGTGTTTCGAACACTTGTATTTTACTACAAGTACATTTCAACAGCCAGCAGTTTACAGAAAAAATCTTTCTTATTTATGGCACTGTGCATGAAAAGTCGATTATAGTTGACTTCCCGGTAGATTTCTGAATTCGGTCTGTCTTAAGATGACACTATCAACGGAGGCGTTTGGCTAACCTTCACAGGTCCTCGTTTTATATACCATGCGGTTGAGTTGCCTTGGCTTTGTTGCAGATTAATTCTCAGCCTATTTTAGTTTGCTGATTTTTCCTTTTGTACGACTTGGAATTTTCAGGTGATCGTCTATTTTAATCTGAGAAAGCCGACGGCTTCAGGATCTCAGGCACAAAATCGCCAGTTGTCAGAAGCCCTCAGTAGATTCAGAGTCACACACTCAGGTAAGTTAGATTCACTTGTCAATGTTGGTTGGGTCTCCAACTCAAGCTTTGGAGGCCACGAAGGTGGCTGAATTATGCGGGTCTTGTCAATGGGGAGTTAAGTTAGTCTTGCATTAGTGATATAGAGAGGGAAACTTTCAACTGTTTTCATAACATACGCGAGACACATAATCCTGCAGAATACACACACGGGGGAAGAATGATTATAAAGGCAGAACCATGCTATGTTATGCTATAACGGCATATAATGTTGGTTTATCTCGCATAATACATTTCTTTATCACATTGTCAGTAAAAAAAAATCGAAAAAAAATTCGTTTATTTATTAAAAGTAAATTTGAAAACAAAACGAGTACTTTCGTTATCAATAAAAAATGTCAGACTTTTTTAAGAAATATTCCTTCGCCACGGGGATACCTGTTTTCTACGCTGAAGATTATGATCATTCTAAGCATTACAGGGGACCTAAACTCGTCAGACACAACTTTGGAGCCGAAAGTTCGCGCAGCGCGCTGATTGGACGTCGACGAGAAAAGCGCGAAGTCATTGTCGTGATAGGCCAATCGGTGCGCTCCGTCAACTTCGGCCCCAACTTTGTGGTTGACGAGTTTAGGGGCCAATGAGTGTTTTTACGTGGAGCAAGTTTAGAAGCAACAAGCGTTACATGCAGTTTTCACGTGCCCGGCAGCAACAAATACAGACGCCGCCTTATACCGCTTGTACAGTACTTGACAATTCAAGGATATTCATTCCAAAATAGTCTCATCCGCAATTACCAAAACAAAACACAAAAAAAAAGAAATTGCGTGTATATTGCTTTGTTTTTGTCAATATTTCTTGTGATGCATAATAAATGCCAGTTCAATGAATTTATCTCCGAGTAAAAAGCATTAGTACAGGTCCTCATTATTCGAGATCGTCGCTAAAACAAACACGGCAAAAGCAAGTGCCAATGCGGTCAACACCCTTCAAGGTGTCCGCCTCACTTCACCGTAGTACCCTTTTCAACACCCTTTTTACACCCTTTAAAATGAAGGGTGTTCAATGCAACGGCATTCTATTTTACAATTGAAAAGGGTGTGTTGGGTCCAAATAAGTATCGCGACACTGGTTTAGTTATTAGTTTACACCATAAGATAACTAAGGAAAACAAGAGAGCATCACCGCACAAAAGAGAGTTTTACAAGCACAGCACCTTGAAAAGCACAGTACCCTGATCTTACTTGTCCTGGTATTGTTGGTCTTGTGCTTTTTATGTGAAAGAGGTAAATACCGGGTGTTCGAGAGAAAAAAAGAAAACAACATTTTTCTCACCGCAAAAATAAACAACTCATCGCCGAAGCCAGAACCCAAAGTTTCAGAACAACCGTTATAACTAGCAAAAGCAATTAACGATCTTTTTTTTTTTAATTGCGGAAATTGAGGTTAACGAAGTTCGCACATACGTAGACTTTGGCACAGGAAACGGGACCCATTTTCTCATTGAAAATTTTCCAACATCTCTTGTAACTTTTGCATCGAACAACAGTATACTGTTGTTCGATGTTCGTACTGTTGTACGTTCGTTCAGAACGTATACGTTCTGAAACTTTTGGCATTTGGTCCCAACGGCTGGCGCTACTTTTTGGCAGAGAGAGTGTTCGGCAATGCGTAGTTTATACTCTGTTTTACCTTATGATGTACCGCAGGAAAGGCTACAAGCGCGAGCTCCTTGCTCTAGGGCACATCTCGGCGGCACAAGCTCTCGTGCGTTAAGAATAGCTCCCAACGCTATGAGCTCGCGCTTCTAGCCTTGTCTGCGGTACAACATAAGGTGAAACGGAGTATAGTTTTGTGGCGAGTAAAGTGCGGTTATTTTTTCTTTCACACACCCGGTACGTCTTTCACACTATGAAACCATTGTTCTTCACTTGCATTTTGAGATAACACTAGCCGCTGCCATCAGTACGCGTATTTCTCCGGTCTATTTCTCCCAGACGTGCCCATATTTGCTGTCGGCTTGAAGGAGACGCTGGACGCGCTGAACGCTGGCTCGGCGGCCCTCACCGTGGTCGATATCTCGCAGCTGACACAGCTGGTACAGCAGGAACCGTTGGACCTCAAGCCCGTCAAAGAAAACAACGAACTCAAGAGCCTCGTAAAGAAGATATGTCAAGGTAAACCAATATATTCAGCCTGTGTATCAGCTTCTGAACGGCAAATGTAGTCACCAGGGGTCTTATTGTGTTTATATCACTGTAGTAAGAGAGAAACACTTGAACTGCAGTAATGCTACAACGAAAGTCGTTGGTTGGTCGGAAGGCCCGTCCGCGGGTGGTAGAGATATCAGAAAATTATGTGAACTGGTTTTAAATGTGATAGAACACTTCCTAGAATTTTCACAGTAGTTTCCAAGGCATTTAAAGGGGCGGTGCAACGCTTTTTGTACTTCGTGCAAATACGGCTTAGAAATAATCTCCGGTGTTTATACCCATAAAAACGCGTTCGTTTTTTCTCCCCGTGCGATGGTAGTTACAGAAAAAGAAAAAAATAACGAAAAACGAGCAGTCTTCGGTCCCTCAACCCGCAGCCAGAACAAGCGGCCATGTGATCTGGAACCGATTATATGCAGCCAATGTTGATCACAGCCACGCGCTGGGGTTGGCAAAGCACGGGACACGCGCTGAGTTCCAGACATTGTTATGGTTCGGCTACTGCCGTCAATGTAGCGATTGGACACGGGCCACTACCCGAATGCTTGTCGAGCTATTGATTATCGCAAGCTCAAATCGAGTGCTCACGCAATGCTCGGGTTCAATCTACAAGCCGCACTCAATTATCGTCACTGGGGGAATATACCGACACTGCGACATCCAGGTGACGTTAACATGTTTTCGCGAAGGAGAGATTGAAAGAAAGCACTCGCTTTTCTCCTTGAAATTACAGGGCAAGAAAGACGTTTCTTGGTCAGTGACGTTCCGTGCGAGTATGCTCGGGCCTCACTAATGCCAACAAGCTCGTGTAAAGTAAAATAAATAAAAATTAACAGGATATTGTTGCACCGCCCGTTTAATTAAGAAACGTTCACGCAGTTCAAGACGGCACAAAATGCTATCACGTTTCAACGACAATCTGCGCAGCAATTTCGGAGGCCTTTTTGTCATCCTTTAAAGCGGTTTAAAGCCCGAGTTCATCATACTGTAAAGCCCCTGATAAATGCCCATACACCCTGGAGAAATAAAAGGTAAAAATACGAGGCGGGCGCCATATTTCAGGATTTGCGGTAGAAAACGGAATATTCGAAACAACTGAAGTTACAATGCAAACACTGTTCTTAATTTCCGAGATATTGACGATAATCCAGAATTCAGAAGACCAATCAGCCGTAATTTCTATCTTGGAATTTCCTGCTTCCGGGCAGCAGACGAATGCATCACTAAAAATACAAGAGTAGCCCTCGATTCTTTTGGTTTCGTTTTAAGATATTTTGTGCTTGGATCGAAAGCTTGTAGAAACTTCAGAGTTGCAGCTCTTGTTTCTCTAAAGCCGCGCTCCCACTGCTCATCCGAAAGGCAGTCCGCAGACGCTTTCTGAGACGTTCCTTGTATCACAATGGTCATACAACTGTCTGCCGACATCTTCTAAGAAGGCCGCAGACAATTCTGTCATCATGTCTACAGCGAATACCGCGTTCTATTGTATGACGTGCAAGCAATGACTGTGGCTGAACTTCCTACCTTCTTCGACAACGTCCTACTACCTTCGACGATACCTTTATAATTTGTTGGAAAACTTTTCTGCTGTGGAATCTAAACGGATGTCCCTACGGCCTCCACCGGGTAAAGGATCCTTGAATTAGTTTATGTGTTGGAATTAGTGCATAATATGTAGCAACTGATTTGGTGTCTAACTGCATGCAACGATTCTACGGTCCTCCGACCTTTCTCGCTCAATTTCGCGGGAAAGGTAAAAAAATTACTTAACGTAACATGGCGCCGCAAATTACTGTCAAGGTTATAACTTAAAACCTGTACAAGACTTGTGCGTTAAGAAGAGCCGCGGAGTCAGTTGGATGATTATGACGCGTCCCTTGGCAGTTCCGGCGGCTCTGCAGTACAAGAACTCCATGTCGAGAGATTCGCGCCTGCGATCAGAGCCTCAAGCCACCTTCGAGGGCTTCATCACCCCCGGACTGTGCAGTACTGGTCCTACGACACGGAATTCTACTCGGCCAGCAATTACCTTCAAATTAAAGTGAGCCTAAGTGTGTGTGTGTGTGTTTTTTGTGTGTTGTGTGTTTTTTACTTTTAAGTTGAACTTTTTTTTTTCTGTGTGCGTACGTGTGCAGTGCTAACAAAACTCATATGGAACGCCCAAACTGTGTCTTATCTCATGGGAGCGCTATCCTAGCGGCAGCCTAAGTTCAAGCAGGGAAGGAAGCTCGCTCAAGCCTGAAATCGCGGTTACATGCATCTTCGAAAACCACTCTGCATCTCAAGACAACGAAGTCTGTCATTTTAATAGGCAGTGATAAAGCCCATTCAAATGGCAGACATCTCAATGATCGAGGTAAAACAGAAGTGGTTTGATCTGTGATGCGTACGTAGCCGTATTTGAGTCCGCTGTAAGCGATAGAATTTGTTTACCAATCTTTCCATAGTGATGTGAGGAATAAGTGAGAAAAGCATAGAGCTACTATCTAGTGTAAAGTCAGTCACAATCCTGAAGGACAAATGGTGATGTTCACATCATGGATATCTTGGTTACAAATGTCACATCTCGACCATTTTTATTTTCAGGAGGTTTTTGTTGTTGTTGTTTTTTCAACTGCAATTTGTGTATTTTTATTTGAACTAAAATCTTGACGTAAGCTAATAAATCTGAACTCCATTTCGGAGCCTAGTCCGAACATACTAATCACTCTGATTCCGCTCTTCCTAGTTTACCGCCGGTAACGGATCACCCGTCCGGGTTTGCGACTTGACCGGACGTGTCATCGATGGCAACTTGGCGGGCCGCATGTGCTACGAGACCAGCAATCAAAGTAGGTTATTTGTCGTTTATTTATGTATCTTTGTTTGCAGTTTGCGTGTAAAATTTCAGGCACGTTACGAAAATTCTGTTGTGTGTATGTTTATACAGCGGGAAGTTAGTCAGCCCGAACGGGTGGCTGGTGTCTCAGCTGTAGATGAGGGCCAGTGGAGTACAACCGCTAGCCTGGGATCTTTAACGTGCACCACCATAGCCTTTTCTATACTGACAAAGCCTGGCAGATTGCCACGAGAAGCGGCCGCCAAAATAGAAAAGGTAGAGTGGCAGTCAACGGATGAGAGGAGAGCCTAAAGTACCTTGATACTTCTTTTACAAGTAACGACAACCAATACAAATGACAAAGCACATTCCTCTGGAACAAAATGGCGGCATTCAGTTCAAACCTCTGCTGTGCGCCGCCATTCACTTCCTAAAACCTGCACTGTCACGCAATCGGCGCTCCAAAGAATGTCGCTACTTGTAGGAAGCTCTTATCTAGTGACTTTAGGAGAGCCACGTGACGGGCGTTCCGCTGTGGCGAGACGCCGAAACACACTCCTCGAGCTGGAATGTCCGCTGTGCTCCTCGCGTTCCTCGCGCTACCGCTTCTTTTCTCGTCGGGTTTGAAAACCATGTTTCGGGTCCTCGCCGCTGCAAAAGCTGTGCGCTGACTACAGGTTCCCCGAGAAATGCTCTGTGCTACCAGATCCTCGCGCTCCAAATCTGCGACCGGGCACTCTATGGCTCCGTCGTCAAACTGCCAGGCTTTGTAAGTATAGAGGAGGCTATGGCACCACACAGTAGTGATACACGACCGCGCGCCGGCACGATGCTCATCCAAATCGAAACGGGCAGAGGTGGAGATAGGCCAATCTCACCAGGTAGTTTGAGTACGCCACCGCAGTTGCCATGTATCGTGGGAACAGCAGTCTTTCTGCACGCGCGGCATTCACGCTGGAGGTCTGCGCGATCAGAGCACGAGACGGCACGAACTGTCTCGTTTATGGGCGTCTACCTCTTGTGAACTAAAGCTATGGCGGCATCACGCACGCGTGGAACGCTTAGTGAGATCGGTCTATTGAACCCAGCATCCCCGGGTTCTGCAGCGCGAGCTTTCGTTCCATGTGCATCGAGCTGGGGTGCGTTACCACAATCGGCCACCGATCCCCAGCGTTACGAAGACCTCGAGCTAAGTTGGACACTCGGCTAGAAAGTCGACTTTCTTGTCGAGCGTCCAGCTTAGAGCCCCTGAACGAGCATGTAGGCAGTTATGGAAACTAAAGAGAAACAAAGACACGACCAAACACGTTAAATTTTTCAGCTCACATGTGTTGTAAAGCGAAAGCGATCGCGTTCATAACTCAAGTTCTTAATGTCACGCCAAGACGACGGCACTGCATGGTTGTGGAACTCGCACGCGAAGATGGTTCGCTGTTAGAAAAAAAACGGGCTACTGCGCAAGCGCTCGTTTACAAACATTTGTTCGTTGTCACGTGTCTCCAACGCTTCAACTCAAACGTGTTCCACCTTGGAAGAATGATCCGCCCCAGTTGTCCTTCCCACGTTTTCTACCTTTTCCGCAACAAATGCCGAACCCTGACAACCTTTCTTTCTCGCAGTGAAGGCCGTTTCCTTCAACTACACCAGGCCGTGCAAACGTAAGTGGTTTCCTTTTCTCAAACATTGCCCGGGCCCCTGCCTCCCCTAGTGATTTTAGTTTTAATGGTTCGACCAAGTGGTAGAGAAGTATTCTAGATAATACGCATCAAGGTGTTGTCCAGGCATCATTTGTTGCATCGGCACGAGAAAGAAAAAGAAAAAAGTGTTGAAATTCCATTTCCGTGTTTCAGGAGTCGCCTAGTAAATCATTTCGTATCTTGTCCGAGTGAAGAAGCATACTCCGTACTGCAGCCAACGCTATCGACGACCACACTGTTTACAAACAAGCCGCGTTTGCCTACACCGGTGACGGTATGCACTAAATTAAGCGTTTGCCGTGTCGGTATACTGTCGAGACTGGTTATAACGAATTCGGTTATAACGAAACAGCGGCTACAGCGAAGCGATCACGATTTCCCATTCCCTTTTGCACTTCGTTATAACCGAAGTCGGTTATAACGAAATAGCGGATATAGCGAAGTGATTTCCGATTCCCATTGACTTCGTTATAACCGGTCTCGACAGTACACTTCTTTGTGTCTTCTATCTCCGACAAAACCAATCGTACGCACAGTGAATGAGGCGTGGTCCTGCGCTTTTTTCTGCGCGTGATTAGTTAGCCGATGAGAGCAGACGCGCAAGGACCAGCGTCGTGACGAAGCACTTTGGCCGCTGCCCGATTGGCCTTATCGGATCGCACCTGTGGCTGCCGTCGGATGTGAAACTGAGCATAGAACAGGCGGCGAATGAGAAGAATGCGCTGGAACTGTCCAGCGAAGAAGCAGACGATGAAATGAAAGACAAGCGGGACTCGGTCCCGGTTCATTCCCACGGGAGCCGCGCGCGCTGCCGACTCGGCCACGCACGCGGTACCATCGGCTAGACACCTGTCGCAGTGCTGCTCTCGTTTTCTTCCAAATCCAGGGGGTCCTAACAGCTGCTCTCCTCTGACATTCGCGGTCGTTGGCAAAGATGATGCGCCCGGTCAACAGCAGAGCGTGACGGACGTCGAGTCCTGCACTGGTAAGATTGTTTTGCGACGCATGGTGTATTACGAACACCCGAGTTCCTTCCTCCGAGAGCTGCGCTTCGGGTACATCGTTAGAAAGAACAATACTGTTCTTATTTGTATGCGATAAAATGCGCGATGCTCTTTTCTAAATAAATGCTTTTGTTTTCAAAGCAACCCACAAATAGTAGTGTCAAGAATATCAAAAGATTTGGGCAAAAAAAAGCATTTCGTAGCAAGAACCTTTTTTTTTTTTTCACCAAAATATGTTAGAATGATTGGTACCCCCAATTTTCTTATTTGATGGCGCACAATTTTTGGAAGGGATTAAGTTATTTAGTTATGACTGGCTGCTTACCAACGTTACCTGCTTACAACGAACACTTTTTCTTTCTATCCTCAGGTATGTGCAGAAACCCTCAGCAAATTCCATTCACAGTAACCCACGACGGTAAGTCCATAAAAATAAAAATCTGGGGTTGTGCGAATATTTTGAATTTTTAAATGTAGTTTTGAATAATACGCTATTCGATATTTGCTTCAAGATGAACTGCGATGTTCGCATTTTTCAAAGTGTGGATTGCGGCGGGTTAGCCCCGTTGAGCGCGCTTCTTACCGAGCATGGGTGCACTGCGGAGAAGCAACATTCGCGGAAGCGAGCTCCGCGGTGGTGCTTCTCCCAGTACGCCGGTGTTCGGTAAAAAGCGCACTCAACGGGGCAGCCAACCGCGAATAATTAACACTTTTAAAAACGTGAAAATCGCAATCGTGCTTCGGAGAAAAGCACACTTTCAAAGCGGGATGGGGCACGCGCGAACCTGGTGTACTAAAAAAAGAAAACAAAAACACGAACCAAAGTTTTGCGACTTAATATTTTAATTGCAGTAAAATTTTCAAAAAATATTCGTGATTTATTTTGATTTTTTTAAATTCCAGATTGAATTATTTTCATAAATATATAGTTTGATTAAAATTAATTTAGCATAGAAATGAACAAGTGGAACCTTGGGAAACACCTTCACGAATTCAGCTGGGTTTTCGTTCAAGCATGGTACAACAGTAGTGAAAGTATTGGAGTAACTATTCGATATTAGGTTCCTGTGATCCTCTCCATGATACCATACAAAGCCATAACATTGTTTTGAATCGCTGATGTATACAGCTGTAGGAAGTGTATTATACCCTGTACCGTGTGTACAAACTGCAAGGAAGACAGAGACCTTCGTCAGGCATTTTTTTGCCTTTAGTCTCTGTTCCCTTTCGGTTGATCCGAAAGGAATAAACTCAAACTAAAATATTCGCTAAAACCACCATTTGCTTTGAATTCAAAATCCACTGATTGCACATGCTAAAATGACAAAGAAGATATAGGCAGCAGGAGCTGCATCATAAATGAAATGGACAACATACATCCTTGTGTGTGCATCTATCTTTCCCCGCTCAATTCAGACTTTATTACGTTCTACGAACCATAACAATGGGCATAAAAATGTGATTTAAAAGATACGAAATTCATAAAAAAATACAATTTCCATCTGATCAAGGCATATCGCACGAAGCGAATGTGCCCAAAATAGGCAAACTCAGAACAAAGTATACCACGCGGAAGTCTCTGCGAGACGCCAACGAAACAATGGGGATTTGGTGACCATTCTGCAATGTCCGAGTCCCACCAGAGCGACAAACAAACAACCGACGCCAACAAGCAGTCACTCGAGCTTTATCCACGATCACCGGGCCCGCCTGCCAAATGTATACCATCGCGCGCATGCTGCATGTGTTCGATGCTTGTCGGTGTCGGTCGTTTCTGCTTGTCACTCTCATAATGGGACTCTGGTATAAGAAAGCGCCTGCTAGCTGCACCAAAGCTATGCGCAACAACGCCGAAACACGTCATGTGTGATGGCCGGTAATCGCGTGTCACGAAGAGTTGGCAACTAGTGCTGGATGGTGCCTGAAAAACTGTCCAAACAAGACACTTTTTTTTGCAGTCACGGCATTTGTTGCACAGGAAGTGAAGGTTTTTCTTCAAACCCAATCCACTTTAAAACGTGCTATTTATTTTTTAATTATTTTTTGCTTCCTTTTTTTTTGGGGTGGGGGGGGGGGAGCTATTTTTTGCTTCCGTCCTAGGGCAAAGGCTTGGAGTGTGCTCATCACGTGGATCCTGACAGCCACTCGCACACTCTGCAGGCTTGTCGTCAAGGCCTTCAGTGTTGTCAGTTCCCAAGCCCCAAAAACTAGACAGGGGTGGAGCGAGGAGGAAGGTCGTACTGTTCGCGTGGTTGATATGTCCTCACTGAAAACGGACGCGTGGGCCGCAACATTGACGTTTTCTGAGAAGCGTGTGCACACTTTTAATGCGAAAGCATTAACTGTCCCATGGAGCGCGCCGACGTCATCAGCCGCGCCAAACGGCAGATAAATTCCCGAAGCCGCGATCTGAGGCATCCCAGCTTTGAAACCACGCAGAAAGCCACGCAAAACGGCAGTGATATGAAGCCGCCACGCATCAGTTTCAATTAGCGCCACCCCATGGCGCTGCGTGTCAGCGAGGCAACGGCTCCACCGCTCAACGCCCAAGTCAGCGCGGCGAGGAGCACGAACTCGACCTTCGACGCAAGTACGCCGCAGACGAAATAAGGGAGCGGAGGAACGGCATGCATGCTTTCGTTTCACAACTCATAATAAGTGCTTAGATGTACCCGAGTGTTTTCTTTTTAACCGTGCCCAGCTTCTGCGTTCCTGTTTGGACAACCATTAAATCGGCACATTCCCGCACTAGTCCAGGAACAGTTCATTTTCTAATGTTCGAATCTGCAGCAGTGGTCCAAGTTCCAACGGTCGCAACACTGCTCTCTTTCCGTGGCATTCACGTGGTTCAACTGTTCTCGGACCCCACCTGAATCTTGTAGACAGTATGGAGCCCAGAAGAGCCATTTTAAATTATTTCGAAGAGAGCCAAATATTCCTTGATATGTGAAATGGTCCATAATCCTCAAGTGTTTACTTGTAGAGTGTGTTAAGAGGTCCTGGTCTTCAAAAAGCACAAAAAATAATGCAAAATTAGTTCTAAAACATTTTTTATATGTATAGTGCAATCCACTATAACGATACCACATATAACGATGTACCGCTTATAACGATCAGCTTATAGAGGACCATGCGTCTTTTTGTGTGGGGTGTCCATTCCAGATACAACGATAATCGGTTATAACGATTGCATTTTCTGAGTTTTCTCATTATCGTTATAGATGGATTGCATTGTAGTAGTAGCAATATATTTTTTTATCACTGAAGTTCCATACCCAGCTGCTTACAAGCATGTTTTAAAAAGCTTTTCCTGTTTCCTCAAAGAATTTTTTCCCGTCATCAACGCTGTTTTACTAACAGTACCTTTAAGCCAAATATTTAGAACCAATTTTTTTTTCTTTTTAGGGTTGGATATTTAATAAATGAGGACGTGCAGTACTGATATTTCTAGAAAATGTCAACTGCAATATTTTCTAGCTGGTAAAGACTTTCAATGACTGATTTCTAATGACGAGCAAAATTAAAATTTCTGCATATCTTTATATAGAATTATGCTGAAGTTATAAGAGTGGTTCTGTTGCACACTATCCTTGTAGAGCTTGCAGACATATTTGGGCCATAGTGTTTGATGGGAATGCCAAGAAATGTTAGGCAGAACTATCGGCAATGAAGTTCAGATTTTCTTGAAAACTATGATGGGTAGGAAAACGATGAGCATATGCTTGTGCTTACCACCTAAGATACTAAACATGCAGAAATTTAATACTAATTAGATGGGAAATGAAATGTTCACGACCAGGGTCTTGCCTTACTTTCAATCTGCTCCAAGCTATTCAAGACTTACAGAATGAGAACTGCAGGGTGCTGTCTTACAAACGCTCGGCCTCCAGCACATGCTCCTTGCCTTCCGCCATGCTTTGGCTGCATGCATGCGCTCAAGGTGCACGAGACGTCGAAGCATTGTCGAAGGCAGGAAGCATGTGCTGGAAGCAGAACAGCTGACGCTTCTCCCTTCTGTTCTCACTTTGTCAGTGCCAATAGCAGAAAGCATCTATCTGAATTGCGTTTTGTACTCTTCCAGGGATGTATGGCGCTGGAGTTCTTTCTGCGGTGTTCTCGCCCCTCATGCTGCTGCTGACTGTGCTTGCCTTGTCGAGGAATGCACTCCACAGCTAGCGCGTCACATTGACGACGAAGATCACGAGACAACTCAAGTTGCGGGTCAGAAACCAACACGCATCATGTGCAGTACGGGGCACAACGTGTGCACTGCCAAAACAGAAGCCAAAACAATCAACCCAAAGTAGCAATGATAAAAAATGTACGAAAGAAGGGACAGAAAATGCATTTCATAAATAAATAAAAAGCAAAACGACTTTTAGTGAATGCATAACGGTTTGTACAATAAAAAGTGTCAAGGGGGGAACATGCACAAGCAACATACACAAAGAAAAATGTGCTGCCTTTTTTTTTCACCATTTATTTCCTCATGAGCATGTTCATCTTTCATATCAGAAAAATAAACCGATATACTATGTTTCTTTCACACCTGCGTTGAGTATTTTAGATCAGCTATGCGGTATAGGCTTCGTTAGCTGCAATTGAAAGTCCACACGAGCACTGAGTACAAAAAACAGTCAAAATGCTGTCTACATGTACAAAAATGAAAGCTAAAAATACCCTTTCTTTACATCACATATCCTGTACACTGTACAATAAACCGATCAAGAGCAAAACACAACAAGTATATTATTCCTTTGTATAAACCAGCCGACGTATTTACACGAAGCGCCATTAAACACACTCGAAAAGCAGTTTTTGACACCCTAACAACTATCAACTTTATAACAACATATAAAGCTCCTTTGTACAAAAACGCTGAATGAGCGCATGAGCTTTCACCACCCCACAGTGAATCGATACAGCAAAGCATGCCACTTGATGATAACTATACTAGCCTGCTTGCTCCCAACTTGGAAGCAGCTTATTGCACGGAAGAATTTTACTTTCTTTCAGCCTTAATCCTCCACAATCTAGAAGTTACGCAACAAAGTAACAAAAACTGCCCTCCACGTTTTCTTTGCGTGCAGAAGTGTAAAAAATGACTCGTTAGCAAATAGTTAACCAGCCATCGAAACATACTCCATTGCATCCTTAACTACACTGCAAAAAGCCTCAACAGCCAAACACAAAAACTATGAAAATAAGTTAACCCCTAGAAAAGAAAATGTAATTAGTTGACAGTGCAAAACATAAAAAGGAAGAAGACCATGACAGCTCTGAAGCTGTTACAGAGAAAGGAAGAAAACAAATCAGTGTGATATGGCATTTCTTGGCAGCATAAAACAGTGTTCCAATACACAACTCAACTCAACTAACTGATGCGTACTGCTACCTCAGAGTGCAGCTCTAGCTCATTAAATAATAAGTGTGAACCACCCTTCCATCCCAATTAAAACTTCCGAAGTATAGAACTCTCTCTCGTTTCTCTCCACGCCTGTATAACCAAGTGGAACGCATATATATTACAGCGGGTGGAGCTCTGAAAGCCATTTGATTTGACGAAACAAACAAAACACAAGCTAATCCATAGTTGCCACGCCGACACACCTTGTATCTACACATAGCACAGCATGGTGCCACTACATCTAAGTAGGTTTCTTTAAGGCCTGCGCAAAATGAAGGAACATGATGCTGTGGCAGATATCACAAATGTCAATTATACAGGGTGAATGATGCACTGGCCCACTGTACAAGGATGACTGATGCTGTTTCAGCTAAACTTCGACCTTTTCGGCGAGGACAGTAGGTGACTCTGAAAGGGAGAAGGGGTACTGTCAATGAGGGGACCATACCAAGTCCCTTCTTTCAGTAGCAAGCTTCAGAAGGAAACACTAGCCGCAGAATAGAACGAATTAATGAAAAAACTTTGTACACAAATTGTCAGGAACCTAGTTTCTACAGTAGACATCATTCCTCCCATGATGAGGTGCCATATTTCTTTAAAAGAATTGCTAACAAACTTTCCAGAGTCATCACTCAATTATCGAACATTTAATCAAAAGTCCACAACGTGCTCCATCTGCTTTCCCGTTTTGCCAACTATCCTTAAAATATTGAACATGCACCCATGTCACAATAAGTGCTCACCACCTACTTTTGGAACATCCAAAATATAAGCGAAGGACACATGAAGCACCCACCTCCGCAAACTTCCGAGCCCATCGAGCTACGAAGTGCTCCTTTGCGTCGGCTGCTTCTCCGAGAAGCCAGCGCAAAAGCGGTGAAGCTTTACACGCGTGCGTCAGTGCAAAGCGATCAAGCTTGACGCGGGAGTAAAGCAGCCTTGACAAGAGTGGTGCAACTGCTTTAAAATATTCGTCAGGCAGTTGTACTATTACTCCTCTACTGTTCTGTCGGATAAAACAAGGGCCTACGATGTGGCCCTTCTGCTTTCCTGCACTCAAACCTACCAAACGTCCAACCCCATTGTTTCGTGATTATTTTGCGTGGGCACTTGCTCTGTACTTTGCGGTACCTCCTTTTCCGCATTTTCTGCCTCCCTCTTCCTCCAAGAGTTCCCATCTCCTCTCAAAGCAAAGCCTGCAGGGACATGTCCTCCTCTCCAAATCCCCTTTTTCCTCATTCTCCACACTGACGGTATGAGGGAGGAGGAAACGAAGAGGATCTTCTGCTTTACAGAAGATAAGGGTTCTCACCTTTAAGGAGCCAAGCAGTTTAAGTCAAGAACAAACAAAAGCACTCCCGTAGTCCGACCCCAAAAATAATCGCATATTCAACTAGTTCAGCTCAGAAGCCAAAGTGTTTAGACAAGCAAAATGTAACTGTAATCGAGGCAGTTTCTGCTACAGGCCAAGGAATCACCGAGTGTCAGTCCTCAGTCTTGGGAAGTACATTAAGTACATTGTACTTTGCTTCAAGTAGGTTTAGAAAACTTGTAATTTACTTAAAGTATTTTTTTCTTGTACTTTCCAAGGAAAGTACAACTCCCGACTTCAAAGTACCTTGAAATTACGTGCTCCAAAACATATTTCGCCTTATATTCAGAATTCAGTTCAGCCACGAGGCGTGCGAGTCTGGAGAAAGCCGTACCTCCGGCTCAATGCAGGAAATCGGGTTGGAAAAGGAAGGGGGGGGGGGATAATTTATTAGCTATTGGGCCACGTGAAGGGGGAATAGAAAACATAAAAAGCATTTTTTATCGCTTTTGTGTTTGTACAACGCATGCCGAAAAGCACGCCGCAGAAATGCAGCGCGCCACGCGGGGAATGCGGGCACTGGCCAATTCAAGCTAAGCTAAGCCAAGCCAAGCCAAGCCAAGTCAGGCCAGAGCCGTGTATAGAAACAGTTTGGCTATGGTGCCTGGAACAAGTCTCCGACTGGTGTGTTTATCGAGCGGTCCCTTGATTTCCGCCTGGTGACGTCATAAAAGTGTCATGCTGTTGCCGGTCGCGATCCTGGCAGTGTTCCAGCAGCGGTGGTGGCTGTGGCAGACGCCTGTTCTGCCGCAGGTCGCTCTCCGGTGTGACAGTCCACGGAAGCTTCAGAAGCCCGAAGTTGGGACGCCGTGATGTCAGCAACACTCGCGTTCGCTCTTGCTTTTCTCCAGCATTTCTACGGCTAAATGCCAAGATCGCGACATGCAACAGCATGACAATCCGGCTTCTGTGACGTCATTTGCTGCCACTATGGGAACACTTTTGATGTATGGGCAGCATAGGACGCTAAACACACCAGTTGGAGACTCGCTCCAGGCATCATAGTTTGGTCAATGGGAGGAGCGGGCAGAGCCAGGGCGTGCACCGGACGCAGATAGAGGGCTTGGCACACTCTCTTGGCCAACCAGAAGCCGAAAAGAATCCCCCAGCGGTGGTAGCGAGAAACAGTTTTAATAAGAGCACAAGGGTCAAATGTAGTAACTCTTCATGGTTGAAAATATGGTGCACGTGATGTTTCGATTATGATCATGCAAAAAGATGTAAGAAACAAATGTGCCGCTCAAACTCTGTTTTGCTCTGAGTCAGGCCAAGTAAAGTCAACACAAGCCAAGCCAAGACCACCGACTGTGTTGATTACACAATCGTACAACGGGAGGTGTTTGTTTATGCGTTGGGACCAGAACTAGAATGAGTGTGGTGAGGACCAGCAGTCTTTTTTCTGCCTGCACATTTTTTAGTTTCTGGTTCAGAGTGGTCTGGCATTTGAGCGTTGGTGCTTCCGCTTCGTGCGTTGCTTTGCTTGTGGGCTGCCCAGGAGCTCACACTGAAGAAAAAGAAACTACCAGACAAAGGGCACCGTACTGCATATCTGCAAAGTTGCCAAGTGGATTGCAAATGGAAGGACCTGAGCAGTGAGGATGAGTGCAGTCAAAACATAAACTGATACTTCTTCGATTTACATTGCCTTTTCACTTCTGCAATGCCCCCGGTGCCGTAAATTTACGCGGCCACCAGCACAAATTTTAATAGTAGTAATTTTTTTTTTTTTTCAGGGCATTGAAATTTGCTTACGCTTAATATTTACGTTGCGTGATATTCGTGCAAATATGGTACATTCCCCAGATTTTGTCTCGGTGAAAATAAGCTCTTTGGAGGACCACATGCTCGAGTCCTTGACTTTCCCACTACTATACACAACTTCCGAGGTCGAGTATAAGAGTTCACCAACCTCTAACAAAAAAAATGGTGCATTGTTGTGTGAAAATGCGCTATAATCTTTTGAGATATCATTTAGTCAGTTCTTGAGTGAAGTAATGGTGGCTATAAGACCGATTCAAATACGTGCCTTATAAGTTGACTGTGTTAAATAGTTCGTCAGCGAGAGTAAAACAACTACCGTATTTGCACGAATATAAAACGAGGGCAGGTTTTGATTACCTCAAAAAGAAAAAAAATATATTATTACTATTATAAAGCAAGCCGAGGTTGCGCAAACTTACGGCACTGGGGGTCATAGCAGAAGTGAAAAGGCAATGGAAATCGAAGAAATATCAGTTTATGTCTTGACTGCACTCATCCTCACTGCTCAGGTCCTTCCGTTTGCAGTTCACTTCGCGGATATGCAGTAGCACGGCGCCCCTTGTCGGGTAGTTCCTTTTTCTTCGCGGTGAGCTCCAGGGCAGCCCACAAGCAAAGCGGGGCAGGAAGCAGAAGCACCAACACACAAACACCAGACCACTCTGGAGCAGAAACTAAAAAATGCGCAGGCAGAAAAAAGACTGGTGGACCCATTCACACTCATTCTAGTTCTGGTCCCTCCTTAAGGGGCATAAACAAACACCTCTGCACATTGTGTAAACATGGTGGGTGGTCTTGGCTTGGCTTGTGTTAGCTTGACTTGGCCTGCCTTGACTTGGCTTGAATTGGCCAGTACCCGCATTTTCCCGCATGGCATGGCGCCCAGCCTTTGTGCTTTTTGGCGTGCGGTGTACAAACACAAAAGCGATAAAAATGCTTTTTATGTTTCCTATTCCCCTTTCAGGTGGCCCAATAGCTAAAAAATTCCCCCCCACACCCCCAATTCTTTTTCCACCGATCTCCTGCATTGAGCTGGAGGGATGGCTTTCACCAGACTTGCGCGCCTGGTGGCTGAACTCGAGTCCGAAAATAATGAGAGGTGTGTTTTGGAGCACCTAATTTCGAGAAAAAAAAAACTCACGTTATATTTGTGCAAATATGGTACTACTGTGTGGCCACTTGACTTTATCCAATATTCGCCGTCATTTCCCAAAAAACAACTGATGCACCCCAATTAAAAAAAACAAAAAAACACTGTATATAGGAGAATGGGTGTTCAAAAGTAGTTGTACTTTACTTTGAAAGTACATTGTATTTATTGTACTTCAAGTACATTGTGCTTGGTGAACTTACTAATTTACTTGAAGTACATAACCTCTTGTTTACTTTGCGCTTCACTTCAAGTACTTTTTTGATGTACTTTACCCAACAACAAACAAAATTGACTCGATTTGATCCGATTTAATGTCTGGAGGAAATTGGTTCGAACCGACTGCACAGCTCTGACCCAAGTTATATGCCCTCATTGCAAGAAAAAAAGTCTATAAAAAAGTAACAATGAGGGTTACTCACCTTTTGCCACTTCTCCACAAGGCGGTTGTACTCTTGCAGATAGAAGGTGAACACCTCATCACAGTCACGACATGCTTCGTGTTCGGGAGGGTTGTATGTCTCGCAGTTCTGCTTCACGAGCAACATGTCTGCGTGAAAGTCTGCGAGGTCTCTGTATTGGCCACTCTGCAACGAGATACTTGTGCATGAAGCACACTGCATGAACACTACGCAAGCACAAATGCTCATCTGCTCCACACGCAATTTCTCTTCATCCATCTTCGCAGTGCACTTGACCTTTTCCAACTGCCATCATGCTCCTAACAATGCCATTTTCTCCAAAGTCTCTTTGTTTCTGCAGCATTGTGATCGACAAGTGCTTATGATGTATGCAAGAACTATATTGTGATCCATAAGAGCCGCCTCGGACATATAGATCCCCAGGTTTAGGATTCTGGCTGAGGTGCACACAATCTAACGGAGGCTTATTGCAGACAAGGTGCCATGTAACCGAAGTTTTGGTTTCATGTCAGAAGATTCCCAGGTGGTTGAAAACGAACCCCAGAAGCCCTTCCTTGGCTTGGCACATAAAACCCCCAGATTTGACTTAGGTATTTTTATCTATAAGTACTATAAATTCGAATCCATGAGACTTGCAAGCACAGATGCCTACCAACAGCCCCCAAAGCTGAATGTCAATCACAATGTCTCAATACGCCCTTGCCTCTAAGAGGTGACTGCAATCCCAAAGAGGAGAACACACCTACCTCCAACTTTTTCTTGATGGTAGCGAAGTCCATTGGCTGTCCAATGATCTCGTAATACCCGGGCGCATCTTCAGGATCAACTGCAAAAAGAAACAAATAATATCAGCTATGACAGATCAATTCATGGTAGTTTGCAGGCAGTCATCTGCGTCGCCCCACTGAATTATGCGCCCACGAAAATGTTCCATTTTAATCACAGCTAGAAAAGCAAGAGTTGCAGCAGGCTAATGCGTATAAATGCTGATGCAGTACCGCTAAAAGCCCCTACCCTACTGCCACCTAGTTTGGAAGCGGTGCAACCTGCAGGCCCAAATGGACACTATTTTCCTGGCCAAACCAAAGGCAACCCCCAGTTCTAAAAATCAATTTTGGTCATCACGCTACGCCTGGCAAGGAAAACGTATATTGCATGACACAGCTGGTACAAACACGACAATGATGCTGTTTCGCATCTTACTCAGATGTGGGAGCAACAGGCATAAAATGCAAAGAAACCTTCTAGATACATAGAACCTTTCCGAAGTTGCTGTTGGCAACCCTAAAATGCCATGTTTGCCTACACTAAAGACTACGAACAGGAAACCCTGTTTACATGGTGCGCCACCACGACTACGTCAGTCGTCCCTACAGCGAGTGAGAGTAATGCCGCCAGTGACGATCTCCTGCCGAGCTGAAGCTTGGCAGCGATTACGGACGACTTCAGAATAGGTGAAGTTAACGAGTACTATGCCTCCCTGAAGACGAGCAACTGTAAACGGTGACGTAGCTACAGATTTGTCACCGAAAACTACCTTTCGTAATGGAAGTGCTTGCTCTTGTCGCGTTTAAAGGAAATTATCAGTTTCTGGCGCGCACCCGGACCTCTTGGAAAGCTAAGGAGGATACCGTGAAACAGAACAGAAGAGTTCAACAGAATCAAGCCTATGCTAAAGTGTTCTCATGTTCATGGTATTATTTATAGGCCTCGCAATATCGTCGTTGCAGCACATGAGCATAGTAGGAGCACATGCGTGCAAGCAGCTATCAAAGGTTCTGTTGCGACAGCACTGGTAGGCCAGCTACGCTATCCAGAGCGCACTTTTGGTCGTGCAAACAGCATTTCACGAACATTTGCCCCTTTCAAAGTAGCGCATCCTAGTATCTGTGGTTTGTGCGCACATTTCGTTACTGCTCAAAGCTGTAGAATCGTGCTGTTTAGCCTGATTCGGAAAACATGATTCCTCACCTTGCGTTTATTATTATCATACACTCCAGTCCGCTTACAATAAAATGACATGAAGCAATGGAGAGGTATCTTACGAGTAGCGTTGGAGCACTGGCGGGAACACGAGTGCTTCTGGCCATATCAATGGCAGCCAAGAGTGGCCAGCCTCAGCGCCCGCGGGTAGTTTTGAAACGGCGCCACTAGATGTTGCAAACTTTGCAGAAGAATGTATTTTATCCCGCAACAACAATTCAGAAATAAATATGGACCATTCCACTAAGGGTTCTCTGAGCGGCGCCATTTTGTTCGACTGCAGTGCCCTAAACGTACATCCCGGCAGTTCAACGGAATGGTCAGGGTAAAAGAGGAAAAGGCACGCACATGATCCCGATAGCAGACGACGGACCGGCTGACCTTAAAGGGAAACTGAAGAGGTCCTTGAATTTGAACAAACAGTAAAGGTTGCAATGTAGGCCCCTTAAAAATTATGTGTTAAAATTTTCTTTTAGTCTGATTCATAGGGGCGTCGTAATAGCCAATTAATATTTCAACGTTAACCCGCCCGTTGCAACGTGCCAAGGGCAGGAAAGCACGAGCGTGGAGAAAAAAACTGACAAAAGTGACGTCATCGGCGGGTCAGATGATCCTTGCTCGCCACTAAGCTGGCTCGGAGATGCCGACGATGACAACACGACGCTCAGGACAGATAACAGGCGGCAGAGAGAATCGCCGCATGCCTGGCGGCATTCACAGCACATATTTCTCAAAATAAATGCGGTTTACGTTTACTTCTGCCCAAAATAAGTGCGATAACCAAATTCACGGGTAAAAAGCTATAGAAGTTCCCTCCCAACTCAGATTTCTTGAAAAGTGCTTCTGCTTTCCTTTAACAAACATTTCAACCAAATCGATGGGGTGGAAAAGAAAAAGGGCAAGAGCCATTCTCATCGTTTGGGCATTTCCGGAGGGCTGCACCGCCGGGACTGTCCAAACTTGGAGGCTCATTTCCGAGCTCTCTCCCCTCCCCCTAGAAGAATGTGCCGGAGCGTACATACCTGGCTCGAGAAACCAGTGAGCTGGTGGCAGCATCCCTTTGGGCCTGCCCGCTCCCCGGAACCGGCAGACGCGGTCCAGCAGCCCCGAAGCAAGCCTCGCCCATCCGGACACGTGTGCCGACACCAGGGCCGCCTCCTCCGCGGCGGCACTCACTCGCCTCTTCCGCCTTGCCGGCTGCGAGCCCGTCCCCCGCGATGTGCTCGGCTGCGACAGGGACGCCGGCGCCGCAGAAGCAGACGAGCGTCACCGCGAGTTCTACGACGTTAGAGTCCGCGGCACCCCCAGACTCTCCGACCACGACGGCCACTTCCGCGAGGTCGGCCACCGAACTGGCTGCCGAGTCCACCTCGCCGCCGCTCGCGGAGGAACTTGGAGGTGCTCTCGGAGTCCTCGTCGTCCGCCAGGCCATTTAAGAGCGGTTCCGCCGCGGGGAGGAGCGTGGCGGACGAGCTGACGGCCACGGAGTTCCCCGACGGATCTTCGGGAATTGCCGGGCAGTCTTCTGAGGACTCCGCGGGTTCCACAAGTTCTTCCTCGGCCGCGATCACGATCTCGGAGGTCACGATTGGCTCGTGGCCGACGAGGATCACCTCGCACGCGGAAGACGAAGCAACGGTGGACGTCCCGACTCCGAACGCTTCAGCGTCGTTGATGCTCTGGGAAATGCTGGATTCCAGTTCCAGCGCATTGGGCGGATCGTCCGGCTGGACATGGACACTTCCCAAATCTCTCGGCTGGGCCGGCGCGCCGCGGAGGCAGACGCTCGCCGACGAATCTGCGAGGGTGGGATGCGAGGCGCTTGACGAGGAAGAAGAAGAGCTTTCCGAGGAACCTTCGGCGCTGGTGACTTCCTGAGGTGCCGTCAGCGAAGGTGCGTCGGACGGTACGAAGGACGAAGAGGTGGCAGTTCTCGGCGCAGAAGACGAGCAGGAAGGCAACGAGAGGAGGTGGTATGTCGACGAGGATGGTCCACTCACTCGTTGCGCCCCAAAGACTGTGCTCGACACCGAGTCGACCATGACTGACGTGAGGCCCTCCCCGCTTTCTGAAATGAGAAAAGCCAAGATGGGCGGATAATTAGGTTGGACATTACAGAATGTCGTCGTTGGTACACCGTTCAAACTAAAGTGCAGTCCTCTGCTCACTCTAAGGTAAAAGCACCATTACAAAAACAAGGGCCAATATTGAGTATTTCAACAAAGCCAGTAGGCATCTCTCTCTAAAGTAATGGACTTCACTTGAAGTGCCTTTGATGTAGTATAATAAATTGAACTAACCTGGACCCATCACAGATATCTCTTACCGTAATATTTCGAGTCATTGCCCACCCCCCTGCCGCCTGAAATTCATAAAAAAAGTGAGGTGGGCCATGTCTCGCTGGGTAAGCACAAAAAGTTTAGAAAATAAAAAAAATAAAAAAACGCCCATTTTTTTGTACACATCTAGCGAGGTTGCACAAGAGATACATTAAACTCATAACTCGAATTGTATCTATTGTCTTACGCAAAAAATTAGCATGAAAGAATGTTTTACTATCGCAGTCCGTTGCTCGCATATGTGCCTAAACACCGCTGACCGGCATACAGTATGAACGTTTGTTCCTTGAAAGCATGTTTCTAATGCCACCATGTTCTCTTCGTTCGTAAAAAAATATAAAAAAAATTCAACAAGGAAATAGAAAAACCAACCGGTTGCAAAGAGCGAGCAAGCGAAAGAATCAACGAAGAGCGATGCTGAGGAAGTGGGAAAGTTGGCGATCACGTTAGCAAATACTTTGGCATCAGGCCAAGTTGGGAGCCTCGTCAATCACAAGGAGCAGGCTCTTGTGCAACTTTCTTGTTTGGTGCATACTGTAGAGACCAGTTACAACGAAGTCAACAGGAATCATAAGTCACCTAGCTATATCCGCTTCTTCGTTATATCTGAACTCATAAAAGTATAACACACACACACAAAAAAAAGATAACATGGGCCATCACGGGCACATGTTTATCGTGCCTGCAGAAAGCGGTCGAGGTTTCCCTGCATCCACTCTCTGCTAGATCAGAGCCACTTCTTGCCAACTGCGAGAAGTTCCTACTGAGAAAAGATCCTGCGAGCTGCGTACAGACCGTGCCGACAGCTGCGATGGCCGCCATGGAGGACGCCAGCAGTGGACGGCATTCTTTAAGTTTATGCGCACTTCATCGAGGACGGCACACTTTTGTTTCAAGGAGATCGCCTTTGTGTTCCCCATTGAGGTGCCGGCAGTGCCGGGACACTCCATCGTTGGGTGGTGATGATTACCGAATAGGTGCTTAGACTTTTGTGCAAGAGCAACCACACCGACCAGCGACGCCGACACGGAACACGAAGCAAACAAGGAAGCGCGCACGGCACCAAGTTCGTGCTCAAGCTCGTCTTTCGTTGGTATAGAGAGCCTAGATTTAAGACAGGGGGCAACTGCTCGATTGCAAACGTGTCTGCCTCTCCGCCTTTAAATCGCAAATGCTCCCAATGTGTCAATGGTTGGAGTTACTCCCTCTTTTAAATCTAGGCTCTCTCCGTCATCTCCGCCGATACATTGTCGCTGGCGTTCCGAACGCCCCTATCGGCATGCCACAATGTCTTTTCTGCATGCGATGCAGAAAAGACGCTTTTGCAAATCGCGGAGTCCGCATTTGGGTAATTGTAGGTGTGAGCGACCACTCGGTGATTTTTGAGAAATTGATATTCAGCCAAAAAGTTTGGTGGGCGATGATTCGGAATATTACGGTATACAGTAGAACCTCGTTGATACGTTCCCGGTTCATACGATTTCCCGGTTCATACGTTCGCGAGTGAAAGCACGGGAAACGTCCCATAGAGCTGCGCTGTTTTCTTCCGGTTCATACGTTCCCGGATAACACGATTTCCTGGAAAATACGCTCAACATTCTGCCAAATGTCGATCGGATTATACGTTTTTTGGCAATCAACGGAGCTCCGAACATCCGGTCTCGACGAACGAGCGCCGAGCGCGCCGAGGCATACATGGCGCGCGCGTGCGGGATGGTCTGGCCTGGCAGTGCCCGCTGATAATGCCGCCGCTGCGTCTATTGTTCTCCGCAACTTCCGAGAGCCGTCCGGGTGATTAAGGTCGTTTACAGAAAACACAGCGCGGTTTTACTGTCTTAGCTCATTATTCGACTCGTCAAAGAATCTTTCCCATGAAATAATAACAAAGGATTTTAAGCGATTGCAACTCCGGCGGCGGCGTACTAACCGCTCGTAACAACAGCGCGTCCATCTGGTGCTGTCGTTCACTTTCCTCTTGTCAAGTGCCACCGCTGGCGAAAGTGGCACGAATGCTGTCGTAACGAGCAACCGAAGCAGCAGCGTAAAAATCGAAACCCAAATACAGCTGTCTACCGATCGTTCGCCCGTGCGAGCGCATGTTCTCTTCAGTTGTCAACACCACAGCAGTACGTTCGCTTACGACTTTTCAAGCGTTTCCGAAGTAGACACGTGATTATGGGTCGCTCTCGGTAACTCCAGCAAGCTCTTTGAGGCACTGTTCCGAGCGTTCCGAGGGCTGGAAGCACCGTTTGCAAGAGTGCGCAAGAGTAACTCTAGACTATGACGTACAAGGGAGCAGTAGCGGTAGCGCGGTTGTAGTAAATGAACAAATCTGGCATTTCTTTGTTTCTTTCTTTGCGTTGTCAGCTCTCTTTGGCAGCTTCGGTTTCGCGTTCCGCCGAAGCCCGTGCCCTTTCGTTTCGTTCTGCGATGGCGTCGCGAAAGCGACGCGCTTTGCGAAGCCATGGACGCCATCGCAGAACGATTCTGCTGGCACTTGCCAGCAGAAGCTGATAGACGCTTTCGGCAATTGAAGCGCTGTATTAAACGCTGTTCAATCTCATTCTCGACTATTTTTTTTTTTTGTGCTTGAAAATGGTGAGTTTGGATCGTACGTTTTCCCGGGTAATACGTTTTTTTCTCGCGGTTTCTTCAAAACGTATCAACGAGGTTCTACTGTATCTGTTTCTCAGGATGGCAGTAAAGCAGGGGTGTTTCGTTGGAATAAAATCGTTTAGTTTAATGTCATTTCATTCTTCACAGAGTGCATGCCATGAATACACGCACGACAGAACTGTGAAATGCAAAAGCTGGGCAGATATTGCACATAAGCTGCCCAAAATCATCATAAAGTCTAAAGAAGGATTGGAACTCAGCTAGTTGGATCATACTTGTGGAAAGAACGACGTTTGTGTTAGTGCCCAATTCACTGCACTGCACGAGAAAGCAAAAATGTTCCACAGGGACCAGCACTTCGAAATATGAAGATGAAGAAGTTTCGCATTTACTGTATTTACTCGCACAATGAACGCACTCGCGTAATGAACGCACCCCCAAGTCGGCTCTCAAAATTTCGACTTTTTTTTCCCTCGCGTAATAAACGCACCCCCAACTCGGACGTCAAAATTTTGACCCCCTCCCCCCACGCGCGCGAAATGAATGCACTTTTTTATCCTGGTGCAGTGAGGTCGTGAATGCATGGGCAGCGTGGGCGAACAAAACACCTTGCAAAAGGCGTTAAAAAATAAAAAAAATCCAGCGGAAGCAAGAAAAAAAAAACATGGAGAGGAGCTTTTTTTTTTTTTTTCTTGCACAGCGCAGTCTGGACTTTGGGTCGCGCGCCTCGCGGAAGGAGATAAGAAAAAGAAGCGGAGAAGTCCTCGCCTAAGCGAAGCAAAACAGCTTGCGAAAGGCGGCAAAAAAAAACAAAAAACACGGAACCAAAAGAAAAGAAAAAAAAACATAAAAAGGAGCTTTCTTTTTTTTCTTCCTTTTTGCACAGCGCAGTTTAGTTTCGGGGTTGCGCGTCGCGCGCCGCGCGCAAGGAGATAAGAAAGAAAAGCCCCCGGCTAAGCAAAGCAAAACAAAACAGCTTGCGAAAGGCGGCAAAAAAAAAGTCCACGGAACCAAGAGAAAAAAGAAACATAAAAAGAAGCTTTTTTTCTCTTTTTTTTTTTTACACAGCGCAGTTTGGTTTTGAGGTCGCGCGCAAGGAAATAAGAAAGAAAAGCGGAGCGGAAAGAAAGAAATGCGCAAGAAAGAAAACATGGAGAGGAGCTTTTTTTTGCGCATCGTAGTTTGGTTTTCGAGTCGCGCGCCGCGCGCAAAGGGATAAGAAGTTACGTCGATGTTTCGGGATAAAAGGGCCGTTCATTATGCGAGTAAATACGGACGCAAAAATCTTACCCCGCGTAATGAACGCACCCCCCAACTTTGCATCGATTTTTCGGGAAAAAAAGTGCGTTCATTATGCGAGTAAATACGGTAGAAATTTAAAACCAGAGAGTAACTGACTTTATAGTAGAGCAAGAAAAAGAAGGTCTTCGATATTATTGTAGCTGTTAGTTCAGCATTTACTATTTCTCTCATTGCCTTTCTTTCTATATACTGTTACGATGGTGCGCAACCAGTAGCAAATGACAAAGACGTGTTCACTCAATGAGACAGAAAGATTTTATAGAAGCCGGGCCGTGCGCACAGAGCCTGGCGCACTATGGTCAGACACGCCACTGCCCCAGCGTCATCATCTTCTTCATCACAACATGTTCAGCTGGTTCTATCCATAATCACAAAGTCACTGACGGTGCACTTTACTGCAACAATATGCATCGCACGACCATATAAGGAACCAAAAGACCTTGGGTATGGAAAACAATACCATACGAGGCAGCACTCTAGTGGATGCCATGTTAGCCAGCCCACTTACCAGAGTCACAGATGAGAAGTTGGTAGACCTGCTCGCCATCACCCAAAGACTCCACGGCGTCGTCCAGCACGGCCGCAGGCGAGCTTTCGTTCTCGGACTGGCTCGGCTGGTCGGAGGTGGCGTTTCTCCGGTCGTCTGTGTCGGGGGAATCGTCCACGCTGGGTGCCGCCACCGCCCTGGATGACTCGGCAGCCGCAACGACATCCACGCACGCTTCCGAGACCACCGGCGGCACCGCAACAGCTGCCCCGCCGCTGCTACAGCTGCTCGTGCCCACGTCGCTGAAGACTCGCACCTCCAGAGGCATCTCATGGGAATCCACCTCTACTGCACCTGAAAACGTGAACCAGGCAACAACCACTCTCATAAGCTTAACCTCGTACGGACCATAAAGCCCGACCACGAGTGGGGCTTGTGGTTCGGTTTCGACGTATGTTTAGTATGCTCTCCAGCAAGTGGCAGAATCCCTCCCTGTTGATCCATTTACATTGGGATGTTTGCTCGTTTGTTTTTCTGTTAGACAGAGAGAGAACACTCCATTTAGCCAACAAAAAAAAAAGCAGTCACTCGTAAGCGATTGCGCTAAAACAATGTGGCCTTGGTGCGGAGGTCCACTTTACCCGACGAAGAGATACGAGACCTTTCGAGAGAGATTATTGCTCGGGCATCTGGAACGACGAATCCTCCAGCCTTTCCGATTTTTCAAGAATCGGACGATAGTTTTATGGGCAGTGACAGGAGTGATGAAAACTATGTGAATCCTGCAAGCATTCCATCAACTTTGGCGTCTGCACGTCAGTGGGACTCGGACGAGACGTCCTGATTTAGAGCAAAGTACCACACCTCAAAGTTGAGGAAATGTTTTTGTCTTATATTATTGCAAATTTCCTGTTTAAAATAAACTTTGCTGCACTCTTTGAAGAAAAAATCCAATAGGCATGGAATTTAAAGCAAATAAACGTAAAAATGAAAATAGTAAGGAGGCCACTGAAGGGCACATTTCGAGGAATTTACAAGTTATCAAGCTGTCATTGTCACGTGACAGCACGGTGTCCCACAATGTGGCGTCGTGCTGTCAAGCCACCTGGTGTCACGTGACCATGTGATGCAACGCTACTGTGTCATGTGAAGTCATTGTGTCACGTGATGTCACGGGGGGTCACCTTTCAGATGACGTCACAATGTCACGTGGCATCATCGAGGATACATCTGCGGACACGGAAACTCCGAGAGTTGGCCCTATCGATACTATGCATTTATAATGCAAGCTTTAGTAGGCTCGAATCTTCAGCTCTTTGCAATAAGGCAACACGAGACACAAGAAGCATCAATTTAACAGGTTCAACTGCATGAAAAACAGTTATACAAGCTGGATCATGCGGACAAAGACCAGGGTGCACAGAATCTGTCCCGCACAAACTGCACTCACATATGTCAATTGAGCTAGATTTTCCAATATTTTAAAGCAATAACTTTATGGGCGACACTTTGCAGAGATTTCGATGTTGTCATAACCCACCGGTTACGGCGCGAAGAAGGGAGAGTCTCCCTGTGGCCTGCCACAAAGACTTGTTTTCAAACATTCCTCGCGTTATGCGAAATCCCAACTTTGGCAGTATCCAGTTGCTAAGCGTAATGTTGGATGGTTTTAAATACTTCCACCACGCTTACCCACTTACTTCGCCGATCATAGAGCACTGGTGGCGGCCATCAGTGGCAACCACAACGTCAACCACTACGGCTATGAGAATTAACCACGTCGCACGTCCATCCTCAGGTACGTTATGACACCATTCTTCCCGCATTACGCGATCGTGCTACAGCTATCGCTTTCATTTCTTCGCACATTCTGGGGAAAAATATGGCTTTTTATTAGGGGTGTGCGAATATTGAAATTTTTAATTACTGAATTGAATATGAATATTCTAAAAAAATAACTTTGAATATTGATTAGTATGTTTCGAATGTAAATGTACCACTAAGAAATAAGGAAAAAAAGCCTCCAAATACTTTTTTATTACCTTTAAAATAAAAAATGATAACAAATTCAAGTAAATGAAACTACCTGACTAGGCAGCATATAAACAATGTAACTGATAACACAGCTATTATACCTTGACTAGTAATCACCTGTCAACTGTACATGAAAGCAGGCAAAAGGTGCAACTGATTAGTTATACAAATTGACAAAATTAAGATTACCAAACTGCACATTTCTGATAGCATGTAAAAATGCAACCTGTGTCACACAAACAACTGGTAGCGACCTCTTTTTAAGAACATAATTGAAATTTTCCTCGACTAGCCAGCAAATTAGATACCAGCTGCTAATGCAATTATTGCAAATTATCATGCAATTAATTGCCTCACATGTTCAGTAAATAAGCGCTCCCTTTTTGCAGTGACAACTATAAGGTCGCTAGAACAGTGACTCACAATGCGGGCTTGGCAAAACAAAAATAAAAACTGCTCCTTTGTTGTGAGCTAATGCATACCTGCTTGCACGATTCTAATGGTCTTTTTTTCGCCGAAATCGGTGCCTAAAATTACATGCGCGTTACAATCGAAACCTAAAAACCGAAACTTAAAAGAAAACCGCAATACTCGGTATAAGGTGACTAGCCCCATCGCCAGAGGGACAGTATGTTTACATTCACCATTTTTGGTATCCGTATCGCGCGAATCTCTCGCATCTACGGACTTTATTTAAACGAATGGCCATCACGCTGATGGGAAAAGATAACAACGGAGTAGCAGTGCGTGGCCTCCCAATCCCAGCGACCCGACAAGCTCGCAAAGTGTTTGGAAGACGACTCTCCAATTAACAATGGTCGTGGACTCGTACAAGCGCAAGACGCGTGGTACCCAAATTGCTTTAGACAAAAGCAAGGATTACCTTTGTGGAGAGCAAAGAACCATCGTCGGACTCCGACAGCGGCTACTACTGCATGGTATTAATTTTTTTGTTTGCCTGCGTTTCATTAAATCTCTTCTATGAGGTGAGGTACCTGTTCAACCTTCATTATTTTACCTGCACGGTAGAATCGGCAGCCATTTACTCTTTAAATACCTGGGAGCTAAATCTGCCAGCTTGTTAGATTTGGCTATGTGTTAGAATTGTAGGCCATAACCAAATGTTCAGAAATTCCATAATATGCAATTCTCGAATCGAATATGAATCGACTAAGAAAAATATTCGATTCATATTCAAAATCTCGAATATTCGCACACTTCTACTTTTAATATCTATGCATTCCTAAGTATATTTTATTCATTATTTTATTTTATTATTTTCATTCAAAACATGCCGATCTTGTAGGCACATTTTTCACGCAAATAAAATCGCCTCCTACTCTTCCAGAGTAGCTGTGCTTCGCAGATCAATAGTATCCATGCCAGAAAACTGACCCAGGTTCGAGTCCTGCTGAGGTGTCTTTTGTATGTATGTCATACAGGACAATCTTTATACATAGCCTTAACGTCGTGTAACCCTCCCAGCATACAATCTAGATGCTCGTCCACGACGCTCGGTCATGACAATTTTCTCATAGAAAACGGCTCACAAAACACAGGTTATAAGAGGCTAGAGCAAGACAATCTACAAACCCAAGACCCATTCGACAGCTCACCCAAAAATTCCGTTTCCTCCGTACTGGACACCGACAGGGGTCGCCGGTCAAGGTGCAGCACGCCGTCCGCAGGGACGCCCGGAAGGTCCACGCTCGAGCAGGTGATCTCGGCAACGTCCTCGGTCCTCACCAGCACCGCCTCCGCCGTGCTCACCTCCCCGTCCACGAGCAGCTCGCTCACCAGCGGGCCCGCCTCGTTGTCATCCGGATCGTCGTCCCCAAAATCCCGGCGCGACACCGCCGACGTCACCTCGTTGCCGGCGACGGAAGACGAGCCGCCGTTCTCCGCCGACGTCACCTCCTCCTGCCGACCCGGCTCCACCAAAATCGCCGAACTAACCTCCCCACCGTCCTGCTCCGGCGACTCCACGGCGCTGCTGCCGTTGACGATGTCGCTCGCCTCGGCGCTCGAAGCGTCCACCGAACCCTCCTCGACCCCGAAACCCGACTCCCGGCCTTCGGGAGTCGGCGGCAGACGACCGCAATCTCAAACTCGGCCGAAGTCACGTTAGAGCCGCCGCCGTTCTCGGGCGGCCGCGGAGTTCGTTGCAGACGGTCCGCTTTCCCCGTTTGGTCCCGGAGAAGTTCTGCTCTTGGACGGACGGACGCACTCGTTGAAAGGGGCGCTGCTCGTTGGTGGAAGGAGCCGCCACGGACGGCGTCGCTCGTTGAGGAGGACGGAGGAGGCAGAGACCGAAGTGGAGCTGCTCACGTCGGATGTGCGCTTGAACTGCCGCAGTCCCGCCCGGCCGTGCTCGTTGGACGACGAGCTGATGATGGCCGACTGCTCTTCGTCCGGGTTGCGGAAGAAGGACACTGACGACGAGCTCGAGATGGACTCCTGGAGCGGTCCGGCGGAGTCGTCCTCGTCCGCCCCTGACACGTCGTTACCCTCCTGCGAGTTCTCGTTAGAGTTCTCGGCCGAATTCGCATCGGAGTTTTCGTTGGAGTTGTTGTTGGAGGCGGTGTCGGAGGCCGCGTTGGAGACGACGTTGGAGACTACGTTTGAGACCACGTTCGAAACCACGTTTGAGATGGCGTTGGACAAGGCATTTGAAGTGGCACTTGAGATTGCGATTGAGACATCATTGAGGACTTCGAGCGGGATCTCGCTGGAGATTCCGTTTGTCATCGCAACTGAACCCGCGGCGGCAGCGTTGTCGTTGGCGCTGCTGGCGGCAGATGCCGGTTCTGCTGCAGGTGCAGGTAAAAGTTGCTCCCCTTCGCCTATCCTCCTTTCCTGGGTCGACCTTGGAAATTGCTTCGGGGTTTCGCGAGCAGAATGAGATCGCGGAGTGGATGAACCGATGGTGCCGTTCAGGGTGGCTACGCAGGCTGAAGATCCCGCTTGGACCAGCTATACCTTCGATGGGCAGCCTTTCATTGGACGGCTTCTGGCGACTAGCTGCGGGTTCTGTGGTTACGGTAGGCATGGCTTCAAAACTTGAGTCTTTGTCGGGAGATAGGAATATGGAACTTGGAGGCGATGATGTCTGTAAAAAGAAATGTAAACTCTCTCTTAATTGGAAAGACGACATACGTAAAAGTTGGTCAAAACACCTCTTTTTATGAGCTGACTAATCTAGATAGTCTCGCATACTCTGAACAAAAGGCATCATCTACAAGTTAACAACAATTTCACTTTTCGTTTTTTTTTTCTTCAAAACAAGCATGAAGCAGTTACATTAGGCACAGAAATGTGGTGTAACTTCACGCTCACTAAACGTAGAGCTGTAACATCTACTGCTTAACTTGAAACAATACCTTGTTTTCTGGCTTCAATTTACTTGCTTGAACCGCTAGTAACATGTGTAACATCTGGAGTAAATATTTTGGAGGCACGACTTAGCAAAACGCTGTCAAAAGCATGGATGATAACTCAAGTAGCTGAAAGTATGAATTTAGAAGAAAACTCCTGGAAGCCTCAGAAAGAAAGCTGTTTTGCTGAGAAGCTTGACTTCTCCCAGCTAGGTCTCTTAGTGACAAGTAGGCAGACCCCTGAAGTTAGGTTCCTCTCAAGCTCCTCTCATCAGCCTTGACTGCATTCATTCTCCGACTAAAAACATGAATAACGCCAAACCACAAGTTTTTCCCAAGTGACTCAGTTTGAAGCTCAAGCTACACCTTCCTCCCAACACAGGTGCCTCGTACTAAAGCATGCAAAAAGTGGTCAGAGCAAGCACATTACCGTGCCCCGCAGCCTTTCAATGTCCTCCGCAGGCACGTCAGCACCATTGCTTGTTACGACAGCACTTCGTTCATTGGCTGCAGGTACAAAATGTATGCTATTAGTAAGGCCCACTAGGTTTATGGACAATAGGCATATGGACGCAGCTTACAGGGATCTGGGTCATCATCTCCTCGCTTCTGGGATTTGTCGTCGTCCTTGGAAGACGGTGTAGCCGAAGGTAAGGAGCCGCCCATAGTTCGCCAACGGTCTCCCGTATCCTTGGTACAGCTGGCCGTATCTTGACTACTCTCGTTTCTACCCGTGGGCGGCACATCTCGACACGACGCACCTGGAACCAGCGCCAAAGTGATAATGCAGTAAACATTTAGTGATCCCTCTGAATAATGAGCTGCATAAAAACTAGACAAATCTGAAATTAGAGTACAGTCGCCGACCGTTTTTTCGGACTCCGATACTTCGGACTTGTTCGATATTTCGGACCTATAGGAAGAACCGTGACTTATCCCATAGAAATAGTGCATATTCACGACCAATGTTTCGGACAGCTTGAAGTCAGAAAGTTCGATTATTCGGACAAAATCGTCGCGAGCGATCAGCGGGAAACACCACCGAGAGGCGGCCATTTTGAATTCTATGTTGGCTGCAAATGGATTGGCTTGGTTTGGCAGCAGTACTTGAGTACTCGTGAATCCCACCGCTAGGTGATGCTATGCTAGCCCTTTTTTCCATTTAGCTGCACGCCATCATCATCATCAGCCTCAGCCCACTTTGCGTCGCCAGTCGCCATTTTGCGCTCGTGATTTGCGCCTCTTTCATCTCGTTCGGACAACGCTGGCTTGGACGTCATGGCCCCATCTGTTCTTGTGCCGCCGCGATGCGCCGTTAAGAAGCGCAGAAAGTACTCGACCATAACACTAGTAAAGAAGGCAGCGATTCTCACGCTAACAGAAAGTTGCCGAACGAAAACAGAGGTGTAACCTAAAGCAAGGCACGCAGGCGTAACCAGAAGCAAGGCACTATTTACGGCTTTTTAAGCCCACTTGGAAGTAATAAAGGCAAGTTTTTCAATCTGCCGATTTTTTGGACTGCTCTATTATTCGGACGTTTTTCGGTCCCTGCGAAGTCCGAATAATCGGTCGATGACTGTATTTATATGTGCGAGGAGAATTGTAAAAAATGGTCACAAACTCTTGGTTACCGTATTTACTCGAATATAACCCGCACTATTTATGAACAAGGTCCTCGCGTCTGCTTTCCCGCAAAGCATATATACAGCCAATCATCGCAATGCGCATAAATAACATAGCGAATAACTAGATTGAGAACATGAGTCTCCATAAATTGCAACCTTCACAGATGGTATCTTTGCGCGAAGACGTTATCTCTGTCCTGTAAACTGCTGGAATCATGCTGTCAATCGCTGTGATTGGCAATCCGCATGCTCCGCGGAAAAGCGGACCCTCACGTTTTCCTCATAAACAGTGCGGCTATTACTTCAGTAAATACGGTACTATAGTTACATTGCTGCAAAGCTAAACCATCCTATAAAATGGTCCAGCAATGTACATTAACACCTCTCATTTATCAATGCGCAATATCATCTCAAGCAGGTAACAGAATGCCTCAAAGGTTCACCTGCCAATACATTCGAAAAGAATGCGGGAACAAAAATGCATTTCTGAACTGAGAGGTAACAAATTTCTGGGAAAACATA
This sequence comes from Ixodes ricinus, assembly GCA_037355805.1. Classification (NCBI taxonomy): domain Eukaryota; kingdom Metazoa; phylum Arthropoda; class Arachnida; order Ixodida; family Ixodidae; genus Ixodes; species Ixodes ricinus. The sequence continues at coordinate 79,410 of JAZHYW010064589.1, forward strand.
AGGTGTGACTTCACAATTTTATGAACTGAGAAATAACAAAAGCTGACAATTGTCCTTGACTTAAACCAAGAATGATATGAAAGCTCCTACTTTTCGCACCAATATTTTTCGGCAACTGCTCTCCTCAAGACTTTACTCGACCGGGGCTCACCTTGTTGAGATTCAACTGTGACCACGCCTGATGTCTCAGCCTGCTCCAAAGGTGCAGGCTCCTCAATGCTTGCAGGCTCCTCAATGCTTGCAGGCTCCTCAATGCTTGCAGGCTCAGGTTCTGATGGTGATGTTGAAACCACCTGCATTTGCACAAAAAGGTGATGAAAACTGAGAATACCAGACCTTCTCAGTTGGCAAAAAGACTACTAAGAGCTGCATAATAAACTTGGCATGTTAAACATACCAAGTAGTGAGTAAGAAGGCATAACCGAAAACGAAATTTAACCCCTTCGGACATCACCTAATGCATGTTGTCGATAGCTTTATTTGAAAGGACCATGAAGACGATTTGGAATTCAGTTGAACGACTGAAATAGATGTCAGGCGTTTTACAGGTAATGTTGCCCAAGTTTTAGCCCAAAGTTGCGCCTGCACGCTGCAGAAATTAAGTTAGCAGATTTAGCAATAATCATGGTAGGAACGATCACAGCAACGCCCGAGACTGGGAAAGAAAAACAGCCTTTGAGTCATGTGGAACGAGAATTACATATTTTTGTCAGAAAGGATTACCACAATAGAAATGAAATATTCTTTCAGTCCACCGGAACGTGGACTGAAAAGACTGAAAAACCAAGTGCCTTCCACCCGCGAATAGTAGGCAGGGACGGACTTGAAAAGCAGTTAGTGTGGCAACCACATAAGGTGTTTTTTTTTTCTGATGAAAAAAACAGATATGGCACATCATTATATTTTGTTAGCTTTGTTGCGCAATGCTCGGTTGAACGCGTGAAGGGAGCTGCAGAAACTGTTACAGGCCGACGCGCTGCAGTTTCCGACACTCCTCCGGATCCGTGTCGAAAAGCTTTTGTCATACCTCGTCTAGAACGCCCCAATCTTTCCTGCACATCCATCCAGCCTTTCATACACACAGTTGCGTTTGAACGCATTTGACTGCGTTGTGTCGACAAACAGCTGCGAGTCACCGGTCATCCGTGCTCGTGCAAAGTGTGGCAACCGATTCAATAAGTAGCTTAGTAGGCAGTGTACGAAGTAAGAATGTCCTGTTTACCTGCAGTGGCAACGCGGAGCAACTGGTACAATGCTCTCACACAACAAAGCGCCGCTTCGTAAAACTGCGTAAAAAGATTGAGCATATTGCTAGGTCCCTAGAGAGTCGAATAATACCCTTTCCTAAAAAGTTCAAAAAAGTTTTGATGGTCCCTTAAATTTATGTTCCTTCGTTATTCTTTAAGAGTTTCCTACGAGGATATTTTAGGCAACAAAGGATGACTCAAAATATTTGTGTCTAAAATGAAAGTGATGCAACAAAAAAAGTCTAAACTTTGCTAGCCTCACAAAACTCAGATAAAAAAAAACAAAAACTTACCTCGAGCTGGAGCCCAGGCTGATCTGACATCTCCACCTCTTGGCACACAATCTGGTCTTGGAGCATGCATGGTGCTTCCTCCACAACATTCTCCGCTTCACATGGAACAATGTCTTCAGAATCGACTGCAAACAGAAAGCGAGCCATCATGCAACAGCCAGAAAACACTCTCAACAGGCATTTCTCCCAGGTTCCAGTGTAATGATTCTGCATTTACTACTAGCAGTCACCCCACCTTCATCAACTTCATGGCACAACGTAGACACTATACGGCGCATGAAGGTAAACAGAAGTCCTGCAGTTCAGTACGTAAAAAACAGCCTGCTTTTTCACTAGCTGCCGAATCATCGTGAACACACGTGCTCCACAAAGACATCATGATGATGAAAGCTCTCTACGCTCATATTAAATCTGTGGTATTGTCACGAGTAAAAACAGAAAATGAAATGTGAAACCAAAAATAGATGTTGAATTAAGCGAACTTGTGCCTGAAACTAAAACATACATTCTGTGTTGGCATTGGAAGGACGACTGTCTCCACAGCAGCGCGTTACTTTATACACGCGGTATGTTCAGGAATGTTCAAAACCATAACATACAATGATGACCGAGAGTAAGCAGGAACTGTCTAGAAGACCAGAGATA